>JANHFX010014034.1:54952-74714 GCA_027560015.1 Chloroceryle amazona | reverse complement strand
CGCGGGAGCCGGGTATCGGGTACAGGGTACCGGGCACCGCTGGCCGAGGGCCGGGTACAGGGCGCCGGGCTCCGGGCACCGGTCGCCGAGTGTCAGGTACAGGGTACCGGGCACCGCTCCCCGAGAGCCAAGTATCAGGTACTGGGCACCGCTCCCCGAGCGCCGGGTATCGGGCACCGGGCACCGCTCCCCGAGCGCCGGGTATCGGGTAGCGCCCACCAGTGTGCTGGGTAAAGGCCACCAGCTACTGCCCCCAGTGCACCGGGTACCACTACCTGAGCACCGAGTATTGGGTACTGGTCTCCAGGCACTGCTCCCCGTGCACGGGGCATCGGGTATCACTCACCAGGGCCTGCACGAGCAAATCAATCCTCGTAGCACAACCCCTGACACTGCAGCCAACAGCTACACAGCTCCGGGGGAGCGGGTGATGGCAGCAGGGGCTGCAGGGGCTGTCTGGAGCGCATGCTCTGCTACGGGGTTCAGTGCAGGGTCACACTGAAGAGCGCTAATTATATGTTCTCCTTGACAAGGGGTTAACTGTGTAGGTTGGTATGGCTGCCCTCCCTTGCCACCAACTTTGATGTCTCCACTGTCTCAGTCACCCAGCCCAAAGATTCTTAGTCACAGAGTCTGCTACTCTGTGTCTGCTTCCACTGAAGCTTTTAGAAAGTTTTACTGGATACATAATTATTCTTAACCCTAAAACCTTTCACTAGCTTCAAGTGAAAGTCAGCAGCTTCTCCATAAACTACTTATTACTGCCAAGACTATGAAGGCTTCTGCAAAATTGCATGAACTGCTTGGCCCAGCAGGCCCACCGCCTACTGACTCCCTTTTCCCAGCTCCTGTGCTGCTGCCTGTGAGCTGGTGCACTCCAGCAGTCAGCAAGAGATGGGCTGGGAGCCTTCCGAGAGCTTCCCCTCCCCGGTGGACCCGTGGGCAGGGAGGTACCTGCAAGCACCAGGAAGGGAAGAGGGGAGCAGCGCTGTGCCGGAGCCTCCACAGCCAAGAAGCACGTGGAGAGCAGAGAAGCTTGACCCCTATTTCCCAGCCTCCTGAAACTTCACTCATCCATTTTCCATACATACAGAGTATCTCTGTTCTGGTGGTACCACGTTACTTTGTCTAGAGTAGCAGTTAATTAGTTAAAATAGATAAATGACTATGCAGACAGATGCTGCTGGCTTGAGCCCTTGGACAGTTTCAAGATCCAAGCTTGCATCAGCCCACTGGATGCTGGCCAGCCATGGTGCCTTCAGACTGTCCTGAAGAGCTGTGCTTTCCTCCTCGTTGCTATGTGATACTCGCACAAATACACTGTAAAACATGCTGCCCTGGGCCTAAAACATTCAAAATGGAAAAATAGTTATTTTCCCCCATAGGACCTCTTCCAGGTGCAGTCAGCAAGGTGTTACTCACATGCTTTGAAACCTCCTCAACAAGAAGCATAGTCAATTTGAAATTAATTTTAAAATGGCGATACTCTTACAGCTCATAACCTCCTCAGAAACACCTCCAGGGATGACATGGCACTAGATGTTTATGGACAGTCACAATGGGTGACAGAAGCCCAGCGAGGAACATCAGCAGTGTGAACACAGAATAGAAGGCATGTGCTGCTGCACGGACTTCGTCACCACACCTAGGCCCAGCTCTGACTGTGGTTTGTCAATGCTCAGCAGCCAGGCTCAATATCTGTCTGTAAAGACCAGGATGCTGCTGACCCTGTTCTAGTGCAAAGGATGAAAGCAGATCCCACCAGCCCTACAGGCCCATGATCTCTTACAGACAGGCACAACCCAGGTACAGTGAATATAGCCAGTCATGGAATAATCAGAGCTCAAAAGTCATAATATTCAGCAGACCTGTGAGGACAGCCTGTCTCCACACATGCAGTCTCCTCCTCCCCACACATACGCTTTTCATCAAACATCCCCTCTTCTTTCCTAGTAGATGAGGTATCAGGAGCTGAGCTACCTCAGGACACAACAAATCCAAGGGACAGAAACACAACAGTTGGTGAGCCCTCTCCAGGTAGAACCTCTGGCAGGACATGGTGTCTCAAAAGGCTGGACATGCGCTCCTACCCCAGTGCACCAGGAACTTTCATCACACACAGAGTTCAGATCAGCCTTTCTTGTGCTTGTGCGTGTTGTCCCTGGAGGAAGCGGGTTGCTGACCCAGAGCTGTGGCTCCCCCTTCACACTCCTTGTCCCCTTCCTGTTGAGATTATGAATCACAGAATGGTGAGATACATGGGCTCACCCTTACTTCTGGAAGTCCAGCTCCAAGTGATGAGTACTCACAAGTATTTGACAATCATGATATTCAGAGGTATTGTCTCCATCTCTCACAGTGTCTGATGTTCATCTTGAGAGCCAGAGCTGGAGGAAACTGGGAAGAGAGCCCACCGGCTCTGCTACTGACAAACACAAATACACCGGCTTTTGCACCATTCCCACTATCCACACCATCTCCCAGAGGCAACACAGAGTTCTGCAGCCCTTCAAACTCTCACTCTGAAGCCCTCATAGAACAGCTCCTGACCACTGCATGCACACAGAGAAGGTGTCCAGGCAAGGGAGAAGCTCATTCTTCTCTTTGCCAGAAATAAATGAGGTTGAAACCAAACATGTCAAATGGAATATGCTAGTAGGTGTACACAAGTGACTGCTGCTTCAAGGCCAATTAATACAATACAGCCTGATCCTGCAGAGAAGTGAAATGCCCTTGAGCTGGATGGCTCAGCAAGTGCTTTTCCTTTAGCTCAGCCACTTGTACAGGGACAAGGCAGGGAGGGAGTTACCAGCTACAGGAGCCGGCTCAGAGGCTGCAGGACCCTGCACCTCTGCTCAGCACTGCTGCCAGCTCTAGCGGATAATCACCTCTCTCCAGTTCCTCCCTTCAAAGGCATGATGGAAATGTGGAGAGCCCAGCTGAAGCAGCCTGTACACCCCGGTTTTGTTGATTACATATAATAATGATTCCCTGCCTTCCTCTCACTCCTCCTGACCCAAGCCCCCAGGTTTCTGCTCCACAACTCCTCTCCAGAGGATGTCTGCTTTCTCTGGGCTGTTTGCCTAAGCAAGCCTCAGAAGAGTCAGTCTAGACGGGAAAACTAAACCAAGTCGAAGACGTGCCACAAAGCTCCTGAGGTGAGGCCCGTGGGAGGCAGCACAGGCACCTGGGGACATCAAACCACCCTCCTTGCCTGGAACAGGCAGCCAGGTGGCCTCCATTGGGGTGGGGGCTCCCCAAACCTACAGCCTTTTCGGGGGTGAAGATGCTTTCTCCACCTGAGATCCTGGCCCCACTGCAGCTCCTTCACGACCAGATGCAGGGAGGTTGAGGTACTCTGGCAGCAAGGAAGGGCTGGGCAAACCGGGCAGCCCAGAGGGGAGTAAGAAGCTCCACAGCTCACTGCAGAAATTACACCAGGAGAAAAGGGAAGGGAGAGAAGCACAAGAGCAGGAAGGTGGCAGCACTGGGCTTGCAGAACTCAAGGGTACCTGGGACAAAATCTGAACTTGTAAATGGCCTTGGTGGCTCAAGGACCTGAGCACAGAAGTAGGGTGCAAACTACAGCAGCCATATGGTAAAGAAGCAGAAGTAGCCAGGCTCGCAGGAAAAAATGAGTGCCCCTTGAGACATTTCATCCCCAGTCAGAAGAATCTCCCCATCCAGACCCAGCCTGGCAGAGATGCCCAGTGCCACGTGCCAGCAGTGCAGGGCCAGTGACAGGTGCTCCTGCCACAGGATGTCACCAGAGGACTGGGCTCTCTGGAGTCCACGGCTGCTGCAGCTGCCAGAGGGTGCTGCTGCCACCTTCCCTGTCCCTCCCTGTGGCCCTTCTCCCATCCACCAGTGCCTCTGACAGCCCCACGGACATGAGATGCCCAGCCTGGACAGAATCCCTCTAGCAACATTAAGACAAGGAGGCTCTTGGCCAAGTGGCTGGTGGTCCAGGGCACCAAAGAAATGCTCAAAAAAATCGTAACTGTGTAGTCCTCTGCCATGAGCAGAGGCCCTGCTGCAGGCAAAAGAGCCTCCTCAAAAAACAAACCAAAGTCCAGGAACATCAATACCTCACTGCATCCCCTGCAGGAGGTCTGACACACCTGGCTAGCAGAAACCAGGAGCATGTGGGCAGCCTCTCCCTAACTGGCCAAAGCCAGGCTAACAAAAGCTCCTCTTTCCACAGACATCTCTAAAATTGAAGGTGCCCAGCTGGGGTTGGCTCCTGCCAGCAGGCTGCAAGCATCATCTATTTTACATCCTAGAGAAAAACAGATGCTGTGAACTACAGACAGACCCAAACCCCACCCACAAACAGATCCAGACTCGTGCCACGTGCAGGACAGCTGCAGCTGCAATGGTGGCACAGCCCTTCTCCCACATAGCATCAGAGCATGTGCTGCATCCAGTGGTGGCAGCTCCATCCTTTCTGCCTCTCTCCCCACTCCCTCATACATCAGTGTCTGATACGATCGGAAGGTTTGAACCAAATACAGGTCCCTCCTTACTTCATGCGTACGTTGAGAAACAGGGATTTTATCAGATTCAGCTATTTTGCTATGATGTGAAAGGTGCAACCTCTTGCTTCCTTTCTCTACTGACACAGAACTTTTGTAAAGATTTTTTTGTGTAATTTTAACTCACTTCACCTCATCCCAGCAAAAACACTACAGGCACAGCGCTGCCTGAAAGGTCTTCCTGGAGTGCCACCAGAGTTCTGTTACAGTGCACTAGTAAAGCAGGATGCTCTGAGTGAGCACAGCTGCTGTGAGCAAAGAGAGCACAGCACCCCTGGCTGCACTGTGATCTCACCACCTTTAATCCAGTGTTTTCAGGCCAGACCTGCAGCAGCGGCTTGGGAAGCAGGTTTGCCTGGCACACTGACAATCCCGTTCTTCAGAACACATTCTGCAGCCTCCACAACAATGCCTATTGCCACGCCAGCACCTGGGATGGGGCAGCAAGGCGTCTGGATGTCATGTTGCCTGTGGCAATGGGGACAATGGTGCACAGCACCAACCTGCTGGAGATGCTGTGCCCCTCCCTCCTTCCTGCTGTCCCTGAGCTAGAGGAGATTGCTCACCCCAAAACGTAATCCCTGGTGAAACACTAATGCCAAGCCCTGAGGCGATGGCTTCCACTTCATACTTAGCTCCCTCCAAAGGGTGAGCTCTGGCTACACAAGAGCATCTGGATTTCCAATTAAGTGACTCAATTCCCTCAGAGTGAGGTCTAGCCAGCCCAAGTCTGTGAAATACAGGCACCCATCTTGCCCCCTTCAACATGCAGAGCAAGGACTAGGAAAGTCTGAGCTCTCTGCTCAGCATCACTTCTTTCCCCCACACCCTCAGCTGAATGGAAACACCCGTTACTGGATCCAAATCTGCCTGTTGTAAAATGGAGCTCAGCTGTTCCCAGCAGAGTGATGGGAAAGATGCTGCTGGATCTGACCCACAGCTGAGAGCCAGCCCAGCTGAACCAGCCAAGGTCCAGCTATATTTTCCAGCTTCTCAGCCCTGTCTCCAGGAAGGCTACCGGCATGTTTAGGTTTTTGTTTCTTCCTCCTATTTCCTGCAGCCATCCATAGCAACTGCTCCACAGCAGAAAAATCAACCTGCTCCACTTTCTACCTCTTGCAGAAGTGACAATGCAAGGCATTCGTGTAGGGAGAGATTTTGCCCAAAGTAAAGCAACAGAGTGAATGCAGTTTAAGCTGATCTCCACCATGGTTTTCCTCAGGATTAGGGCTGACTGTCAGGGACCAGCTTTGCACTCAACCAGACCACCTCTGAAGAGCATGCCACATATATACAATGACTTTTCTAGGTCTCATCACAAAACGTCCTTGTTTTGATGCCATTTGCAATGGCATCTATATTTTACAACCTTTCTCTAGGTCTCTTTGCGTGCACTTTTCAGTACTGAATCTGTCATTCCCAGCTTGTGTCTCTGAGTCCTCAAGACCATATCAGGATCATTCCTCCACAGCTGGCATTCACATCACTCACCTACATGCATACCGTACCTTTCCTGCCAGGACACGAGTGATACTGGAGAAGAGTTGGTTCTACCACAGATGCATACAGCTTTGCACTAAACAACTCACACAACCTCCCTTTAAGCCCCAAACAATTTTTCTATGGAGCTGTATCCACTAGTAAATTTGCAGGCTGAGGCTCAGCACTGGCAGCCCAGCTGGCAAGGTATGCACAGGGTCAGGCCATTTCAAGGTCCCGTCCCTTCACACACAAGAGCTTGGCTTCTTCCTGGCTGCCATGATCCACGTGTCTGGTCCAGAGGGCACCAGAATCCAGCCCACTGTGGGACTTCAGCTGCCCCGGCAGGACTGAGAGCAAAACCTTCCTACAACAGCAAAGCAGCATCAGCCACCGTGAGCCCCTGCTCAAGAGGACACCACCGGGCACACGGCGCAAGAAGAGCAGAGGAGCAGCCAAGAGACACAGAAAAGCTGCTGAGCTACAACCTCCGACCTCCACCGAATCCTCCTGCAAGAGCGACACCTTGGCAGCTGCCTGTCGGCCAGCAGGACACCATCCATTAGGAAACAAAAGCCCCAAAAGCCTAATCCACCTTGCCAAAGGCAGCCTGGAATACATTGGAGACAGTCACTCCTCCCACACAACGGACAGACTGCCAGAGCTGAGGTTGTTCTGGCCTCTTGGAGGCACTGACATCTTAATAAAAAGAAAAGAAAAAGATTTTGGACGGAGCCAACTGTTCTGCTGCAGCCAAACCACAATGTTTCATTTAAATTTAAACCTACTGAAGTTTGCATCTGACACTTTCAACTATGTTCATAAAAACACTTAGAGGAGTTTCCAACACAACAAAGCCTCTTCCAAGCGAGAAAGCAGCAAGTCTTGCCTTGCAAATCTCATTTAGGTACTTCTCAGAATTTTTCATTGTTTTCCTTCCTTTCCTAAAATGGGCATCTCAAAAGTCACACAAATTTGTGAGAACAAAAAATGTCCATGTGGCTCATGTAGTTTGTTTGGCTCCCAAAGTATGTTTGTCAATTGAATGCTACCTGCCAGGAAGCTCCTGGTGACACCTCCATGACACCTCTGCCAGGACCACAGACACCTGGGAAATCAGCTCTGCACCTCTGCACCTCGCCCTGAAGCCAGAAGCTTGGCAGGGACAGAAGTCCCCCATCCCAGCCCCACTGGGTTTAATTGGCCAGCACCACCTCAGAAGAGAGAAGCTGCTGCACCACTGATGCCATATCCTGCTCTGGGTGTTTTTCTTTTGGTGTCTCCCACCAGAGCACTGGGCAAGCCCACTGCTGGTCTCTGGTCAAGGAAGAAGCAATGGCAGCGACTTGGGAAGCTACTCATGAGAACAGACTTCCTGATGCAGCAGCAGATGCAGGTCTTGCTGTGTTTTCTAATAACACAGCAAAAAAACAGTATTAAAAGAAGCATCACCTCTCCTACCTGCAACAAGGGTTACTGCTAAAGTGATTTGTGTATGGTGTACTTCATGGCATGCCTGGTGATGCCGTATTGCTCCAGTAAAACATGCCAGGCTAGGATCTATCACTAGTTGTTAAATGTGGAAAAAAAAAAATCACTGGATTTCTATTGTAAAGAGTCTTTTTTGCATAGGTAAAGAGGATTGGAAACCCTATCATGGGCATAGAAAAAAACTCCTTGCCCTGCACACAAGCCCCTTCTAAACCACCAGGCCAGAATTCCTCTAAACACTGCACAACCTGGGTCATGCTGCAAAAAAGCAGAAATCCTCGTCTTGCTGGTGGTGCCAGCCAGCCCTCCCAGTGCCCTGCCTTTTTCAGAGAGGGACCTGCCTCAAGAAGGCTGAGAACTGGCTGGATCAACACAGGACCAAGTGATTTCTGCAGGAAAGTTCCATAAAGACCCACATTTTCCTGGGGAAAGTATGAGACTTTCAAGAGCACATCACCCAGAATAACAACTGCAGCATCCTTCCAAATCTCCAGCAGCTTGAGCTCAGCACCTTACAGCTGCAGTGGGAAGGTGCCCTGGTGCCCAGGTCTGCTGCCTGCTCCCCGCTCTGACTGCAGCCCCCACATCACTGGAGCCAGCAGCCTGTAAAATCTTGACCACCCGGAGTGGAGAAGGAGGACAGATGGAAACCAAGAACTGCTACCACGAGTTAGTGTGAGAAATCAAACTATTTCCAGTTAGGATGAGTTTTTGGTAAAAAGAGAAGCTTTCTGTAGCAAGAGGGAACTCTTCAACCAAAGCCCTACTTTCTTCAGAAAGATGTGTAACTCCCATGAAATCCACTGTCTGTCATCTTTCACGGGGGTGCAGCAGTGGTTTTTCGCTGTTTTGCATAACTGCTGGCAATAGTCTGTACCCTGGCACGAACAGCCAAAAGCTGACCTCTTATTGCTGTGCTTCAGGCATCAGATTTCTTAAAAAAATGAAACAAAAAATGTGCGGGATTTTTTTTTTTTTCAGTAAAGATCAGACTATTTAGCATCAAACCTCATTAATTATAATATAGGTTTCACTGTTGTATCTGCATTGTGGGAACTAGTTCAGTGGCCTGGGTTTGTTCCTACAGTTTGTAGAAATACCAGGGAAAAAAAAAAAAAGTAACTCCAAATACTTCTATAAAAAAATCAAACAAAATGAACAAACAAAAAACACCACCACGCCCTGACCTCTCGCTGAATGGGGGCAATACTGAGGTTATGAATTAACACTGTCAGTTCACACTATCAACGTGCGCTATGATCCATTCCGCAAACACAAGGTTTTTAACTGTGCTAAAGGGCAGTGCACAACTGCAACTTCTAGATCACACTGAGTTCGTAAGGAAAAGACTGCAGTTGGCTTGGAGTTTCTGCTATAAATTACTGGCAATGGAAACAAAAAAGCTGAATGATGAAGTCATAGCACATTTTACAAGTGTCAGAAAAACTAAGAGAGCAGAGTTAGTTCAGGCTTCCTTCTCCACTGGAGGCAGCCCTGCGTGTTCTTCCAGGTTTTATCACAAGCTGAATCTGAGCAGTGTCACACAACCAAGCAGACAAGGCACGTCTGACACTGGCTACCTCCAGGAGAAAGCCAAGGCCTGGCTCCAGCAGGCCTTTTGTAGAGGACGGACCCCCCACCTACTTTCACTGCTTGGTAGTTGCCCCTCACACTCCTGGCTCCTACGAAGGGCAGGAGCTTCCTCCTCCTCCTCCTCCTCTCAGGCTGCTGGGCTGATGAGCTGCCCCAGCCTGCGGTGAGGCTGCAATCCTGTGTTTGCGGGACCACAGCCAGTTGCCTTGGAAATGACGACTTCATTGCAGAACCACGCGGCAGGATGGGATGAAATGTCTGGGAGTGAGTGTAATGAGCTGAGCGCTCCTGTGTGTGTGACCGACCAGGAGGAGGAGGAAGCCAGGTCCCTGCGTAGTTGAGCAGCAAGGATGTACATGGAGGAGGCAGTCACAGACTTCTGGTTGACCTTCATCTCAGGTACTGAGTAGAGTGTAAAGCTCCTTCCCTGCTCCTCGGAGCCACGTTACCTCTGCAGCTGCCCAGAGGTGCAGCTCTCCAGTACCTATTCACACATTACAAGGTTTCAGTGAAGATCCTTACCACAGGAATTCAGAGGGTGCTGCCTGTCACCTACAGAGTGACTTGACTTCATTATAGTAAAGTAAGCATTGTAATGCCCTCTGGTTAGACAAAAGGCTTGGCAGTTCTCAAGGAAAACTGGGAAGAGCTGCACAAGAGGAGAGTCCACATAAGCTGTTACTGACAGAAACCTCCAGCAAGTTAGATCGCTCTTGTTAAATAAGGTCTCTGCGAACAGTCTAGATTACAGCAGAATCTGGCCCCCAACATTGTTCACCCAAATCTTACGTATTCTGCAACCACAACTCTTGCTGCAGCAGATCCTTGTTCCAGGGAAAGCCTCCTCCTGCCTTTAGCAAGGAGCACCTGAAAGGCACATCTCTTGTTCAGGCAAGTCCTGCACCAGGACGGGGTACGGGGATGTGTCCAAGTCCAGAAAGCAACCTCTGCAGCAGGGCCTCTTCCCAGTGCCACTCCAGGCCCTGCCCCAGCAACCGGTCACTCTCCCTGTCCCTCAATCAATGGACAACGCTCAAATTCCCATTAACAAAGCAAAGGCAACAACTTGACTGCTCTTAGCCACATCCCTCACTGCAGTGGAACTGTGGCTTCGCTGTGTCCACATCCCCAGCTCAGTTGTTCTCCTTCCAATAGACACGGTGATAAAACAAAGCGAGGCTGAATTATCTACCCGGCCTGTGTTACAGTGGCAGGTTGTATGGCATCACATGTTAGCATCGGGCAGTTGTAATTAATGTCATTACCAAAAAATCCAAACATAAAACCAACCACAAACGAACAAAAATGCTCCAAACATTTTTTAAAAAGCCATGTTGGTCTGTTGTCCTTCCAAAAAGATTTTCACTGCAAAAATTAGGAGATAAATCTCTGTCAGCTCCCCTGGGCACAGGCAAGTCTCTTAGTTTCCGATTTCCCAATAAACAAGTTGCTTGGTCAAGGACAAATGACTTAACCTCTCTCCCTGTTTCTTAATCTGTGAAATTACTCAAAGATATTCGATTTGCCTCGACAAAAGAGCCTTTGTGTGCTCTGTATCTGCAGAGTTCAATACGAGCAAACTCCCTGTGGCAGCTCAGCACACACAGTGAGCGTTTCCACCGGGATTGTTGCACTCTGTGACACTCCCACACTTGAAAATTGTAGTACCAAGTCACAGGATTACTTCTAGCCAAGAACACATATATGAAGCCTCCCACCCTCTTAGGCAAGACACAAAGATTAAAAGGGTTTGGTTGCTGATGCTTATCAGCTGGAAGGCCTCAGAGGAAGAAATCTAGGAGTAGCAATCATAAGGAAGAGAGAAGCTATTGAAGGAAAATCTCAGCTACAAAACTTGGGAGATGAGGGCCTACACAAAACCTTAAAAGGGAACAAGATCGTTTCAAATTTTTGGTACAGCTAATAAAGAAGTGAGCAGAGCAAAGCCTGCAGACAGGCTGTCTCAGTTTCCGCTTCTTTTCCAACAAGCAGCAGCATAAAGTTCCTATTGCAGTGGTCAGCTCTGCAGCTGCTATTCAAACCACATGGACAAGGCTGCACTGACAGGAATAACGTTCATTTTGTTCCTGACTCTGTGAAACAGGCTGTAAAGGAGCGAAGCTCAAGAAAGGGAACAAATCAGCGTGCCATCAAGGAACCAAAAAAGCAGAGGCTAAAGAAATTCAAGTGCAATGAAGAGACTTCAAAGCAACCTGTTGCACAGTGACAAATTCCTACAGAAGATAGCGAACATTAAGGACAGCTCGACGCTTTTCCCCAAAATGAAAACAGGACAACTCATCGCACTTCGCCCACCAGGCTCCAGCTGGTGAGGTTAGTGCTCCAGATCACAAATGTCTGGAGTTTACCGAGGTTCGTACTCGAGACACAAACCAAGAACCTTGAGACAACCACCCCACTTCTTCAGGCCAAGCTGCAGGCTTGTTCTTTACTTCTGTGATTTTTGCTTGATTTTAAAAAATGGGTTTTACTAATTTGCCCTGCTCACCCTTGAAAACCAGCGCCCTCAAGGTGTTTACTATACACTAAAAAATTCGGCCCCAAATGAACTCATTGACCAGCAGGACAGCAAGTGACCTTACTTACCTCCTGTGTAAATGAGCTGAAACCCCAGCTGAGGAATTCAATGAACACTATTAACATAATCATCTTTCTGCCACACTTAGGCTGGTGAGACCAGAACCAAAAAAGCAGCAGTCTCAATCTCTGGCAGGAGGACCTACACTGCAGAGTGGGATCGATCTCATTATTGCCTTAAATTTGGCTTTAGTTGAGAAACTTCATGCCTGATGATACCATCAGTGATACCCATTCCAGATCAAAGCGATGTCCCTCACTTCTGACTTGTGTCAGTATGGAAGAAGGATCAGCTTGATCTGGAGTAACAACCCCAAACCCCTTGCTTCGGAAGTGTGTGTGTGGAGCAGATATCCTTTCATACAAGTATACAAAAAGCAACTGCAGTACACCGGGTGAGCCAGAGCAACGCCCAGCGTCACCGCTCCCGGTAACGCGGTGAGGTGGAGAACCGCGGGCATCCCGCGGGATCGCTGCGCAGGACAGCAAAGCTCCGCTGCCCGTGAGGGAACGCGGGAGGACACCGCGGGCAGCCGGAGCCGAGAAGCCCACGGCGGCGGCCCCGCCAGCTCTAACCACGGGGCGAGCTGCGGCCGAGCCCGCCCGCGGGCAGCGGCGGGGGCGCGGGG
This sequence comes from Chloroceryle amazona, assembly GCA_027560015.1. Lineage (NCBI taxonomy): Eukaryota > Metazoa > Chordata > Aves > Coraciiformes > Cerylidae > Chloroceryle > Chloroceryle amazona. Next base: position 62,389 of record JANHFX010014034.1, on the reverse strand, counting down.
CGCCGGCATCGCCGGGACATCAAAGCCCGGGGCGCTCTCTGCTCGCCGCGCCGGCTGCTCGCCGCTGCCGCCGCAGAGCGAAGCTGCTGGCAGTCAAAGGAGCCCTTGTCTTGCCGGCCGAGCAGTTCTCCGGGTGACCTGAAGGCTTCTTCCTCTGTGCGATCGTAAAAATGGGATGGGGCAGGAAACAAACAAACAAGCCCCCCCCGCCCCGCCAGCCACAAGCCGCGCTCCCGCGGGCGCCGAGGGAGAGGGGAGGGAAGGAGCTGCCGCCCGGAGAGAGGCGGTGCGGAGCAGCCCTATGTCCGATGGAGCTGCCCCATCCCCGCCGCGGGACCGTGGGCTCGGGAGGCCCCCGCTGCCTGCCGCGGGGAGGGCGGCAGGACCCGGGCCGCAGGCAGAGCGGCAGCCGAGCTGGAGTCCGAGGGCAGCCTGCACCTGCCTCCCTGCTCCGGCTCCCCGGGTTTCCCCAGTCAGTTCAAGAGAAGGAGAGAGATGCTGCTGCACAGGGAGGGTTAGCGGCTGCATGCCTGCAATGCCTGGTGCCCGTCTCAACGCAACGCAGGCTCACTGCCTTTGTCACATTAACGCAGTCACACGGGCGCTGCCAGACCTTGCATCCCCACTCACCGAGCGGTTTCTTCTCGGGAGGGAGGCAGCTCTGACTTCTTGCATGAAGAGGCAGCTCTGTCACAGGATTTCCCACCCAACCAAAGATCAAAATTGTTTCATTCTTACCAAGTTCCATTTTTATTAAGTTTCATTTTTACTAAATGAGCAAACATCAGAATCTGCGGTATGAGCTGCTGTCATTCCTCTTGCTCAAACCAGATACTCACTTTTGCTGACTTCCTAAAAACACCTTTATTACCTCCGAGGCAGAAATGGCAGATGAAATTTCTGAAATCTTTCATTACTGGCTGCACACACTGAAATGTCTGCTGCTTGAGAGGGGCAGCCTCCCCTTGCTCTAAGCAAGGTGGAAACTGAATATGGACATGAGGGAACTGCACAGCAAACGACCCGCGGAGAGGATGCAGCGAAGGGGGGAGGCTGACAAGGTATTAACGGAGCATGAGCTGTGAAAATGAAGCACTTGTGCAAAATGAGCATCTCGGGAAGGAACAAGAACAAATAAGGTTTTATTTTATTTATACCAAAAATAGGCAAGAAAAACATTTCAAAAAGTCTAGAGAAGAAAAATAGTGCATTTTCTTACAGACAGGAGTGGGGAAGACGCCAATTCTATCCTTTCCAGAATCAGCGTTCAAATGAGTATCAGTCTCTCGCTTTGAACCTTGTCTGCATTAATTCTCACAGAGTTCTGGTTACTAGAACAAGCCACCGGCTCCTGCAGGTCAGTCCTGACATTACCTGGTGCCTTCAAAGACGCCCCAACACAAGTGACAGAAAATGTCACCAAGCAACGTAAGAACAGGGGAGTCATTAAAAATACATGTGGTTTTGTAAGCAGGTGCCTATTGCAACAGCATGAACTGCAGCAAAGCTTGGAAAGTTGAGGGTGATGTGCGCGAACAGGGTGGACTAAAACGGCAAAAAAAGGACTCATTTCAGAAATTTTACGTGAACCCAAAAAGCGTAGCTGCCTAGTTCACCACAAAAACAGAGCAAAGGGAGAAACTCAACTGGAAACCTGCAAATAGTCCAAAGGGGACTAACTGCTGACAGGCAGTGTGAGAGTTTCCAGTCGTGTGAAACCTTGTGCTCGGGAAGAGGGATTAGCCGTTTGCGTAGACGCAGGCTGCAAGGGGTGTGAGCCCCGAGCCCCGTGCCGAGAGAACTGTTTGAGGCTTACTCTGCCAGGGAAGTACCCTTCCCAAAAACTGTGCCCTCAGGTAGTTCAGAACAACACACACAACCAGATGCACCGTCCAGCCTCCAGATAAACAAACTGTATCACAACAGCTCAACTTGAATTCTTCTTCATCAGGGGAAGAAAAGCCAGTAACCCATTCGATAGCGTTTTCTCCAGCTGGTCCAAACTGACAACAGTAAGACCTTATTCTTGATATGACCTGGGGATGACAGTTAGGAACTGAGGACTCATTTCCATTGCTGTGAAACACCGCTGATGGTAACTTCCCCATTTGGGGAAGCTCGCTTTGCCGAAGTGAAAAAGGCAACCTTAAGAGCTAAACAGCTGCCAACATTAATGCTGCCCGGGTGATTCTGACCACCCCTGCTAATCCTGGTGATTGCTTCTATCCCTGTCAAGTCCTGTGTCATAGGCAGAAGAAAAAATGGAAAATCTCCCACCTTCCCTCCTCGGTCCTGGTCGTTTTCAGCACAGTTGGACAGTGAGACAATTTAGATGGTCACGTCTAATACAGTGTTTACTCATCTGTGGGGTTTTTTTTCAGTAGCTTTACAATGAATCCAAGTCTGGGTGGTTTCTCACTCAGGAAAGTAAACAGCCTAGGTCTCAAAATATTTGCTTCAGTGCCTAGATTATTCAGGTCTAATTGGATTGTATTATAGAGCTTTGTCTTTGTTAGCTGACAGGCTTTGCGGTGTAACCGATTTGCAGGGGTTTGCAAGCCTGACAAAATGCTTGGCTGAAAAGCTGCATTTTTTATTTTTTTTTTTCTTAGCAGCTTTTGAGCTCGCCTAAAAAGCCACACACAATGATTCCGTTAACGCAGGCTGACAGGCTTTTGGGGGTCCTGAGTCTGCCACCCTGGCAATCGTAGCTGCGTTACGGGGAAGGCAGTGGGTGGATTCTGGGGAAGAAGTGGGTAAAAACTGAAGTGAGTAAAACTGCATGTGATGTCTGCTGACGGCATCAACGTTGGCAATAATGTAAACACAGAAGCAAAACCTAAGAGACAGAAATCAGATGAATTAACTATGAGGTTTCCTACACAGCATAAAAATGACTCGGCAACGCTCAGAGTTTTCCGGTTAACTTTAAAACCACAGCACCACAAAAAATAAAGAGCACAAGTGCAGAGAGGCTTTTACTCCAGCAACAACTGGAGCAAAGTGAAGCTGCTGTGGACACGCACAAGGTGGGGAGCCGACCCCCAGCACCTTTCCGAGTAGCTGCTGGCAGCTGCTCTCGGCTGCCCCTCGGTGAGGCTCCCGCCGCCCCGCGGCCTGGCCTCGGGCGGCCTGTGGCCAGCAAAGGAGCCGGGCTCCGGCTGGAGCTCCCGGCTCAGCTTGGCCGGTGCGGAACCGGGACCCTCTGCTCTCCAGCCGACCCTCCGGCCGCATCCAGCGAGCACGGGCGGGCTGGGGAGGGGCAGTCGGGAGCAGATGCCGGAGCCCGACAGAGCCCACCTCAGGCCAGGCCACACCTGGAACCTTCTGGAACCTTCTGGAACATGCGGGGAACCCGTCGGGTGGGGGCGTCCTGAGGCGGCAGGCTAGGGCTGCGGCAGGGTGGCCTCGGTAGTCACCGTCAGTAGTCACCGTCGGTAGTCACCGTCAGTAGTCACCGAGCGGTCAGCAGTGCTTCTCCCCTTGTACCTTTTCCTGCCAGCGTAGTTCACGTTTAAATGTGCGTAGAGCTCCTTTTCAGAACGTACGTCATCTCAAAAGGTTAACATGTTGTGTGTTGTTAGCATTGTCAGCATCCCTGATGTTCGTAGGCCTCGGGACCGGTCATTTCCTACTTGATTATATCACAGAACTCGGCGTTGCCAAAGAGATCATGGCTGGAGAGGGGAGCGATGTGCCGGGAAAGGGGCCTGTGGGTGGTGGTCAGATGATAGAAAGTGTGGATTTGGGGTTGCTTTTCTATGGGAAACGGTAGTGAGTCAGCAGATACTGCCCAAAGAGAGAACCGTGGGCAGGGAGGTGCCTGAGGACCACGAATGTGGAGAATATGGTGAATTAGGAACTCATAAAGCATGTGGCTGCTCTATATGTGTCCAGGCTAAATGATAGCAGCTAGATCCTGCTAAACTGGGCTGTACTGGACCGGGGCACTGTTTGAAGTCAAATTGTAATGCCTGGTGTGTGTACAAGATAATTAAAGTTACCAGGAAATACAGGAGCACAAGTTTTTGGATCTATGAGATGGTCTACAAATGACTCGGCTTGCCCAGGAATTATTTGAGCAGCCTTCCTCAGCTCTGCAGAGGAATTTGAACTGGAAGCCACGGAGTGAGTTTAGGAAAGAGCCTATCCTGTTGTTGAGAGAGGGTGCATGAATGCGAGCAGATTTGTGGAAATAATCACTTCTGCTGAAATACAAACCAGGGAGCTATTTTGGATTCCTGCAGCATTTAAACTGGGTGTGTTGTGCAGTGCCCAGGGGCACCAGTGCTGGTGTAAACAGCAATGCAAGGAGTAGAGCTGGCTCTGTGTCCATCAGGCTGCCTGTCCTGTCTCCCTCATTCTGTGTTTCTGACTTCTCTGTCGTGTGAGCAAGGGCACAGGAGGTATTGTGTGGTCATGCAGTGACAAGGGCCTTGTTGCTTTCTCGAGAGGCTCATAATGAATGTCATCAATGCTTAACCAAAGGTGAGGTGTCTTCCCCTAGGTATCTTGGTGTGAAAGTTAAAAGCAAAGAAGCAAGAGAAAAAAATGTTAATTATTTAAATGGATTAAAGTGATTTGACTTATTTTGTATTTATATACTTGGCTTCTCTATCTTTACCTCAGATGCAGAAATCTAAGCATGAGTTATTGTTTGGGATATCAAACACATCATTAATTAATGAAATATAAACAGTAGGGCGTAGCAGTGCTGTGTGGGAGCTACGTGTAAGATAGCATTCCGCTGAATCTGCATTGCGTGTGGACCGCACCGGGCTGTTGGTAGATGAGGAGCCTTTTCTCAGGAGTGACCAACTCTTTGAGGAACAGATCCCCAAGTATGTATTTTCTCAGTAGGATGGAAAATGTCAAGACTGGTACGGCCACTAATCAGGTTATCCCATGCCTAGGGCTGTGATTCTTGTCACAGTCTGTTAAAACAACAAGCCATCTACGTCCTGCAAGCCTAATAAACACTAAAGGCCGTGTTTGCTCTGAGTGTTGAGTACAGTTACAATCAACAGGATTATTAAGGCTGGAAGGTATTCAGAATGAGAGGAAAGAAATGGCTAAATTTAGGGTGACAGATTAAAAATATTCCTAAGTAACGTGTAGGTCACTGGCAAACAATCGGCCACAACCTAACAAACCAGGAAGTTATCCCACCTTGCCTGGCATAGTGGCAAAGCAATAGTCCCCTTTTTCTGGTCTTTCCTGCTGCTTGCACCCCAGATTGGAGTTTCTGTTCACCATCCAAATGACATAAGAAAACAGTCTGCAAGAAAAATAAGTTCTGTTTCAATGTCACAGATTAGCTGGCTCCACGTCCCTGGACAGTGAGATAATTTGAACAAAGTCCATGATTTAAATGTCTCTTTTTGGTCTTTTCTTAATCCCAAATGACAAAGTGCAAGGCTTGCATAGCATGAGTGCTGTACTGAAAATGGGGAGAAAAAAGCCCTGCGCCTGGACTGTCAGAACAGCGAGAGCTGTCCTGTTCCAAACCATCCTTCTTCGGTCACATCGAATAGTAGATCTGGGAGAGAAAAGTAATAGTTTTTCCTAATGGTTGGTGTTAATTTGTCTTTAGATATACAAAGGCAAAGCTTCTGTATGTGTGAATCTGAAAATAGGAGACTAAATCTTTATTGCTCGCCTCAGTGAGGACTTGTCCTGCCTTTGCTTCAGCCTGGTAACTTTATTAATGAGATCAAGACCTAGGATGTCTCTGTCCTGAGAAGTCGGGCCCTTTAGTTAGGTGCTTGTATGTGGCACTTAGTCGTGTAAAGCACAACTGCAGGTGTCTGAGCATACATAAAATCCAGCATGTGTAATAAAAGCAAATACTCGCTCTGCATTCAGCTTCACACGGCTGCCGGCTGGAGATCTGCAGGGAGAACTGCTCGCTTGCCCTGGCAGGCTGTGGCCTTTGCTGAACAGCCCAGACAGAACGACTCCCACACCTTGCTGCCCAGCAAACTGGCGAGACATCGGCTTCTTCCCATCTCTGCTCAGTGTAGTTCCCCTTGGCTGGGAGATACCGTGCACAGTGCAAGCAGTATTCCCTTTCTCCTTTAGCTGTAAGTCTGCCCCTTTATCTCCCTTACTGCTTCATCTTTTTCAACTGCCATTTACTTTTCTCATGCTTTTAGTTTACCAGCCCTGTGATCCTGTTTCCACTTATTTTCCTAATGGCTTTGTCCTTTTTTTACTCTTCTCTGTTTCACTGAGCTATTAGTATAAGGCGGATCAAATAATTTCAGGGTTAAAGCAGACCCTTGATCTCACAGCATTTAATGGATCTGTAATTAGGCCATGTATCCCTGTGAGAATGGGCAGTCTGGGAATTTGCCAGGATTTATAGGGGATTTAGTAGCCTACTAAGAGTTTCCAGACCTATTAAATTCCTTAAGAAGTTTTAAAGACACCACCGATTTAGGCAGGGAAAGATTCTGAACTAGGGCGTTTCTAAATACACATAAAACTGAGAGATGAGAAGTAGAAAAATGCTCATTTTGCAGAGAAAAGGACAAGTTTCAAAGCTTTTGTAATTTAAACTACAGAAATAGATTTGCAAAATTGTCTTGGTAACACATGGCTGGTTTAAGCCATATGATGTGTGTTTTCTCTGGGAATTTATATTTATGTATTTGATAAGACATGAATATTAAAATGCACCTTAACCAGGCACTATGTATGCATCACACTGTAGGTATATATGGCTACTGCTACTGCCTGATCTTTCATAATTGTGTTTTAAAAAATCATGAAGTATTTGCTTTCCTCCACCCTACCTCGCTGCCATTTATAAGGTTCTGCAGCATTACATTTTTCTGTATCTTTTGGGGAGATCAGAGAGCATCTGTTAGTGCCACTTTATTATGAAATCCTAGTTTATTCTTACAGCTGAGAAGAAGTATGAGCTGCTGTTGTTTACTTTCCAGAGAGGAAGGGCAAAATACTAACGGCATAAAAATACTTTCCTCCCCTTACTCCACGTCTCCATACTTTGGATTTTAAGCTTCTATCTTGGACAGGGTGGAAGGTAAGGGGAAGGCAAGGCAGAAAACAAATGGTTGGTTTTCTCATAATAGCAAAAACTTTATATTTTTTTCTTCCAGGTTAAAGATACCAAAAAAATAATTGTTACTTCAATGACTGCCCTGTAGAAAGACCACACAGCAATAAAAATGAGTCATCCTACCTGCACAGCAAAGTGAGTGTAAAACTTTCTCTAAATGTGACCTGCTCAGATCTAAGTTTGCATTAGCAGTGGGATTCACTTGTGATATTTGGCTCTAGGCCTAAACTCAAATTTCCTTTCAACTGTAATTTATATCGGCGTCTCTCAGACCCGTTTGAATCTATACCCATCTCTGCTGCAATCCCAATGCACTTGTTGACTTTAAATTAGGTCGTTCCCATGGAACGTTC
>JANHFX010014034.1:0-54852 GCA_027560015.1 Chloroceryle amazona | reverse complement strand
TTTGAATCTATACCCATCTCTGCTGCAATCCCAATGCACTTGTTGACTTTAAATTAGGTCGTTCCCATGGAACGTTCAGGTCTTGCAGCTACAGTGAGTTTAAGTCAGTCTTGTTTAATACAAGAATATAAGTTCTGCTGTTTCTGTAACTACCGTCTCGATTACCTCCCCGTTACTCGAGGGATGGCCTCCTCGGTGCCAAAGCCACGTGTTTCTGAAAGTGCCGACTGCTGTGAGTAGGGGATAAACAGAAAAATACTGGAGTCTGCCTTGTGCCTAATAGTTTGTGTTTTATCTACATGAAGAGGTACAGTGGACTTTTATTCTCTTATTTGCACAACCTCAGAGTAGCTCTGTCACCTGTGGGTAAAGTGGTTCCCTTGCAGTCTTTGGCGTTACGTTGGATTTGTTCCACTGGTCTTCCAGCTGAATGGCAGAGTTTGGCCTTCTTTAAATGACAGCAGCAGTAGGAGTGGATAGTTCACGGTCTCACACTGAGTTCTTAAAATATAATCAAAAGTATCAATCTGAAGAGTTTCCGGACAACAAATATGCAGCTTAAACATCAAGCACAAACTGTCCCTTCCTCTTTGTTCACTGAATTAGCTTTTGAAAGGCCAAGAGCTGCTGCAGAGATAACAAAGACTGAAGAATTTACAGCAGGTGGTACCAACTGTACAAGTAGGACTCCCAGCCAAAATAATCTGACACCCAGCTGTGGAGCAGCCCGGGGGATCAGAGGGTGACTCAGGCGGAAGCCAGGAGAGAGAAGCTGGCTGAAGCACCATGCTCATTCCAGAAGTGTGTTATTCTCTCTCACTCAGTGAGATAACCCCAGGGAATGCCATAATTAAATTAAAGACGACTTCTGGTTTGTCAACCACTTCTCTTGCTATCCAAAAGCAAACAGCAAGCAGCAAATGTGAAGTGCTGTATCTGATGACGGAGGCTGCCCAGTACAGCACGCACGAGAGAGACAAGTGAGTGGATCACAGAAATGCGGTGCCCAGTGCTGCGCCGTGACAAGGCCCTGGTAACTCCAGAGAGACCCGTGTCTCTGTTGAGGGAGTTTAGGGGGGTCCTGAGCCCCGTTCTGCCACAGCCGCTGTTTTGCAGTGCAGAGTTGGTAACTGGAATCACTCCAAACTGGGACACACCAACATACACGTCCATTAATAGGAGCAAATTCTGACTTATTTTTGTAGAGGATAATAGTACTAATGTACTTTCTGTGCATGGTGATTCCTGCTTCCTTCTCACCATGGGTAAAGATAGAAAAGAAACTTACTTAATTTAATTTGTGTGAAAATTGTAACATCTATTCTTCGTTTCTGAGGGCTGGGAACTGTAGTATTTATTGAAAATGCATGAAAATTGTTAGGGAATACAGTAATGTGTTGATGTAATTTCTGCACGTCTGCATGGGCCTTGAAGTTTTTCTTGGTTTAGAATATTGTTATAATTAGGATTTGATCTTCACGCCAGGAAAGCTTCCTCTGAAAAATACTCAGAAATGCTCAGGCTAATGTAACTATTCCTTATTTTCTCACTTTAAAGAAGTATTTCTGTCAAAGTTGGTTTTGATTTATGTGAGTGAATGGTGCAAAGTAATGGTCATGCAGAGCCTCACTAAGTGCACAGGTAGCTTGTTTTGCTTCGTTTCTTCTTACTCAGTGTATGTGGTTTTACAGCATTCTCAGTCCTGCAGTTTTGAAACCACCTTTCTCTAGTTAGTACTTTACTGAGGAAGGCTGTAACCTGCCAGGCTAGGGTCATGCTTTCTCATCCTTTTTCCCCAGGTAAACCTTGCTTTTTTTTTTTAAACTGGTTGTGAGTTGAAGTGAGTAACTTGAGGGAAACAATACATCAGGTAGGAATTACACTCAGGATAAGAATGAGTAAGAGTTTCCTAGTGGAAAGATGTTTTGCGAGTAGTTTCTCTTAGACTGATTGTTTTGTCTTCAGTATTTTGTATCAGCGTGTTGATGTCTTGGCATCTCTTCCTGATCCATACTCTGTGAGTTGTACTCTCTCGACTGCAAATAAAAAGCCAGTCATATTCTCCCACAGCTAGCTACAGGCCCACTTGCCACGCTACTTGCGTTATCAGATGTCACTGTTGAAGTGACATCACACTGAAGGAGATGAGGGAGTAGTTTTTGGAGGATTTAGGATGAAAAATAGGCCCAGTGGAACGTGCTGTAAGTTGTATCTGTAGGAGAGATGCACATACAGTTGAGAAGCTGTTTAAGATCTTCTGTATGTAGACTTTGAGAGAAAACAAGGTACAGCCTTGTGCTGCTCATGATCCAAGTTTGAGGAATATAAAGAAATACTGAACTTCACAAGCTATCCACATCTCTGCCATTCCTGTGAACCCACTCTCCGACATTAGAGGTGTCATGGATGTAATTTGAATATAGCTTATTATAATAGAATCCTCTCTTTGCTGTTCTTAGGTTTAGCAACTGTAATTTAGATTTCATATTTCCATCTGAAGTTAATTGTTATTCCTCATAGATGAGGGGGAGCTGCCAGGATGCCTAATCAAGAGAACTCAAGCTAAATTATGCTTCATGTCAGTTACATTTTCTGCCAGTGTTCAGAAGAGATCCATCCCATACACAAGAACAGCGTTATTTCTTTGGGATTCTTCTGGCCAAAAGCCACAGTACTTCGCTTTTGCTCTTACTATTTTAAAATGGTGCACTTTTGGCAACAATGTAAATACATCTTCCCGGCATAATATTTTTCCATACACATTTTTCCCCAGAATGACAGTTTGGGATTAGGAGTAAAAAGCGTTATTTTAGGACACAGTGGGCGAAAGAAAGAAACAGTGGATTATATGGAAGTTAAGCAAAATACTCGTGCATTACAGCGCACACAGAAAAAAAAAACAACAAAGCATGGTAGCCAGCATTGGCACCCGTCAAAGAGTTCCAAAATCCCTTTATAAATGAGCAGGACTGTTTGCTCTGATAACAGGCTTCAAGCCACACAGTAAATAAAAAGCTGTCAGGCATCCACAGCACCCGGGCAAACATCTGAAGAAAACAAACCGCTTCTGTCTTCCTGGTGTATGTTCTCGGTCACCTCTGTTGCAGCACGTGTTGGCTCCAGGGTCTGTAGCAGCACAGCGAGCAATCACAAATTCATGGCGGGGGGCGGAGGCAGGCGGAGTGTGTTAAAAAGGTAAGAGTTCCAAATTGTCTTAAGGATTAAATATAAACCATGTTGACAGGAGAGTAAATAATAGCAAGTAAGCTCCCCAAAATGAGGTGATCTGGTCATTATTAACCTGAACTGATTTTTAACCACCTCCTCAAAAGTGGATTTGAAGCTTTTTCATGTCAATTTTAGTGAAAGATCAGAGAGTTGATCCTTTCCATTGTCACAATGGTTTAATATGTGTGACAATCTTAACAAACTATTTGAGCATCAGAGTTCAGACACCTGAGGAAGACACAGTAAAAACCACAGTTGCTCAGATACTGTTGACTGTAGGTGTGGAATGCAAAGATTTCAGAAAAATCGAAAGTCAGGCTGCAAAAAGAAGTTGAAGTTTTAAGCCAAAGGAGATACACTTGATGCTGTTACGGAAAGTTAAAATTTCTTCTGGTGCCCTTGCAGCATTTTTCAGATTACCTCTCAGTGTAGCATGGGACACAGCTTACACTCGACAAGTACAGGTCATTATGGCTCCAGACAGGCCAAATACAGAATTCTTCTTCTTCAGAGGACTCCGTCAGGAGCTTTATTCATTTTGATATGTAGCTTTATTATGTTTTTCTGCATTATTCTGTTTCCATCTGAAAAATTACCTGAAGTTGATGACATTGGGTCTAGGACTGGAGAAAGTCATTTTGCAGTTACTTGAACTCTGCCAAAACAAGGGGAGGTGCCAAGCAATTTGTGACTGTTCTTCATGCAAGGAGTAACTCTTAAAAAAACCCGAAAGAGAGAGCTGAGGCAGAACTGAAGTTCTGGAATGATTCCTGTGTCTGTAATCTAACGTCAGAAGGCTGAGAGAGGAGCCAGAGCTAAGATTTCCGTGGAGCATCTCTATTGGGACAGCTTTTGTCTAAGTGTTCAGTCAACCACACAAGACCATTTCTAATTTATTCAGATTTTATCTAGCTGCTCTTCTGACTTCCCCTCCCTGCCAGTGCACATTCTAGAGTAAGGAATATAACCTCACTGCCCCTTCTGTGCCTCCTGTTCTTTTGGCCATTGCAGAGTAACTCTTCCACTGCCGGCTGGTACAGTTTTGTCATGTTTATTGTTTTATTTGGCATTTATACTGAAGAAGCCACAGCAGCTTGTTTATAGTTGTAGTGCATATTGGAACTGGGTGACTTGTTGGTAGCAAGTGCCAGAGATTGGACTGGGCACTGCTTTGAGGGACTCTCAATTTTGTCAAATTGAAGCCTTTGTCCCATAAAGCCTTTCCTTAGAGGCTGTCTTTCTCTGTTCCAACTCTCCCGTGTATGTTCCGTGAAAGCTGTTACGGTTGAACACTTTGAAACACAAATGTCTGCAGACTTCAAAATGTTCATCTCCCAGTTCTGTTCAAACAGGGACAGTTGTACACAGATGAAGAGCTCTGTCGTGTAACTTGGGCAGCAAATGCCACATGACTGGATTGTTTGGGGCTTACTGGGTAGTGGACTGTGCCTTCTAAATAAAATGACAGCATGAAGTCAAGATGGCCATCAGCCTGTGTGTTCTGTGGAAAGGATGTGTAAACTCAGCTTCCAAGAAAACTCAAAAGAGTTGAAAGAAATCAGAAGGGGATATAACTGAGTCATTCGGTTTTCCAAAATACAGCTGAAACTACCGGGTGTTTTGTATCCTGACTCAAGTTGTCATTATTTATTTTGAGTCAAACTCAGGGTTAGTGCAAGGTGGACATGCCTCCACTGAAGCCGACAGACTTGCATTCATTCCCACACAATTGACTTCTATCCAGCCACGCAGGTGATTGGGGATGCTTTATGGAATTGGTAACAGTAAATCATCAATCCAGATTAAGAGCCCTGGAGTTGCTTCTACACACTTGATTTATGGCAGTGATGGAATGGCTCTGCCAGTGCCTTTGTATGAGAATTCTTGTAGGGCTGACTTGAACTGCTCAGGTTCTTCATTCACGTTATTTTCTAACTTCACATGCCTTGGAAAAAGAGCCATTGAGTTGCAGTAGCTCTTAACAAATTTCAGTGGTATCAGTTTAACTGGCTGTAGTTTCTTGCTGTGAAGAAAATGTCAGCCTCTCAGTTTTATTACAGTTGGCTAGTACTTGTGCACCTTAGTAGGCCACCGTGCTACAGCTAATGACCCCGGCTCCAGGGTTGGAATTTCAACTGGAACTTCAAAAGCTGAAGGACATGGGGACCCACAGCATAACTGCAATTCCAACAGTTTTACAGGAAAGAATAGCTTAAGATAAAGATTCACTTCTGTGCTTAATCTCTATTGCTGTAACTGAAGAAAATCTTTTAGTATAGAAGGCCTGGAGAAGACAATGCTGAATTTGTTTCTTCAGATTTTCTGGCATCATAAACAGTTGATTACATCTGACTACTCTTCTAGGTGTAGGGCACAGCACTGCTCTGTGGAAATTCTTCTATTTTCATCTGATAAGATAGCTTCAATCTAAACAGAAGTAGTCAGATGAAGTCTTAGTTCTTAAAAATACCTATATAGATTGTTATCTATGATAATAAATTAAATACATAAATACATAAAGTGTATTTTAATACACTACTTCAAATAGAACTAAGGGACAAATCTTACTAGTCAGGTGAAAGGAAGCAAATCACAACTGACAGCAAAAATAAGGAAGAAAAAGCAAAACTGAACAGCGTCTGAATCTCCCCCCCATACGTTCTGCAATGTATTTGCTAATGCAGAATTGCCCTGATGTTGAGCTAAAAGGATTGCTTTTTGTTACTCAGTCATTCAGCCTCGCTATCCAGTGTGTGAAGAATGCTAAACCACGAGGCTGAAGCAGAGTTCTCATCACTTGTCACTAGGTACCTCCTTGTAGCCGTGTCTGACAACATAAACACGAATCACCAAATACGATTCTTTCGCGCACGTGTCTGAATGCGTGCAGGTGTTTGGCAGCAGGATCGCAGACCCCGAACAGACGGTCACAACAGAACATCTTTTGTTGAGCAGTAACCGAAACCGTACTCGTCCATTCGCACCAGATAGAACAGCTGCAGCTGGCGTGGAAGTGTTGCTGGCCAGAGCCATCCTTCAGAAGAAAGAGGCAGATGCTTTTCCCGTTCTCAGAATGTGCGTGGCCATGAGTGGGCAGCTCTGCTTTGTAAGCATGTGCTGAATGCAGGCCTGAGAACAGCGAGGGGGCTCAGAGCTCCCTCCGTGGGGAGGAAGCCTCAGGTTCTTTCACCATGTGTATTTTACATTTGTTTGCCCTGATCAGTAACCATACTAGTGCTTCAAACACCCTGTTCTGATGGGTTTCTTGCAGTATTTCCCAGTGCCAGCATTTTAATCTAGTTTGCATTGAAATATACGTTCACTGTTGTATTTTTGTGCCTTTAATGTTTGAAACTTAAGTCTTTATCAGGTCTTTTGATCCTTCTCTGTTAGAACAATGCAGGCAGCAAAGCACATCCTCTTTGCTGGTGTCGATACCAACGTGCTTCAGCAGCACCACGGCTGGGTTATTGTCTGGAGCAGTGGTGTCCAACCGTGGTTCTGGGGTGGGCCAAGTTCCTGAAGAATGCCCAGCCTCATTTTGTGGGAATTTAGGTTCTATCAAACAAAAACCTGCTTTTTTAAAAGGGAATGATAAAACTTTCTAAAATGAAGGAGTGGGGGGGACTAAGATGGACAAAATTCTGCAGCCAGTAGGATTTTGGAAGCGTTGAGGTCATGGTGCATTCTGTTACCTCTTTGGATTCCAAAGGAGTTTTAATTCTCATCATTAGAAATCTTGTTCCATCAGAAAGTTAATTTTGTTCATGTAAAGAACCAGCATTCTAATAGTGCTTTTGGGTTGAACTCAGCCCAGGAGTGGTATTTTCTCACTGAGTATGGATCACTCGTACGCAGTTTAGTCTGAAAAGTAGAACTTGTTTGGATTATTACCTTTTACTTGGTGATTAATTTGCACCTTAACATAAGCCATTCTTCCACCGTTGTTTTCATTTTTTCTGATGAAAGTTATATTAACAAGATGGATGTGAACACCACAGTGATGGATTTTTGTTTTTTAAATAGGTGGTTAGGAGTTGTTTTAGCTACTATGGGACAGTCATATTTATTCAATTTGTCCAGTTTAGTTGACGGTGATATTTGTTTTTCAAAGGAAAACAAAATATATATTGGGGTGGATTTCCATGAAGTCAGAAGCCCAAGGCTGCACAGAAATGTGCTGAATTTTCGTGTGCTCACCACATTTCCATGCACAGATCAAGTTAATTGAGTGCATGTTTTTGCTTGGGGCCTTGTGCTTCTGTTTTAAAAGGAGAGTCTTTCATTTTGTTCCCTCTTAAAACAGCGTTTCTTAGGAATGTGTACAGATCAGTTCAGCTCCCTGCAGGTCATGTTTGCTGTGGGGTAGTAATAGAGACAGGGGGAAAGTGAGGATTAGACTGTATTTCTGCTCTGGTACAATAGAGACCAGTCCACGGTGTCTGTACAGCCAAACTGAACTCATGCTGCCAGCAAATCCTGACAGATCATCTCGGGCCCTTCCTTAGAAGAAAAAACAGGGAAAGAAAACTGCAGCAAGGGCAGATGAGATGCAGTGGGACAGCGATGCTGTTCCTGTAACCAAGCACATTTTATCTGAGAACGTAACTGCACCTTTCTAATGTACAGTGGGCTCAGGGATTTGCACTCTGGTGTTTGGAGGGCAGTCTCCAGACTGGCATTAAGTGCTTGTGGTCTCTTGGGTTTTCTTAAAATACAGCCACAGTCTGTGCTGTGTTGGAAGGACAGATCCTGGTAATTCTGAGCTGGCACTGCAAATTGATTGGTAATATATCAGGCGTATAGGAGGAATCTGAAAGAGCTGTGTGAGGAAAAAGAGCATGAATTGCAGACTCATCTCACTGTGACTTACCTGGAAGAATAGGAAAGCCAGAGAGGTGTGTATCTTATCTGGGCTGGGGTCACGTTACTGCTGGGGGTGTCCCACGTGGCAGTGACGGGATTGAAGCTCGACCATTTCTGTTTGCTCTCAACTTTATTATTGCTATTACTATTACAGTTATTGTCATCCAGCACACTTTGCCAAGCTAAACTGTAGCAGTCTTGGTAATAAAATTCAGCATGTTTAGATTTATTTCTACTCACCCATCAGGTGAATCATAGCTCATACTCAAGGTATCTGCACTTTGACCTTTTCCTGCTGCCCTTGACGAGCATGGAAATGGCTCTGATGGGACTTGGCTGCTGAGTAGCAGGAGTTTGGAGAAGAATGCGGTTAGTGTAAACTTACATATCCTATTTTTCCTGATAGCATATGCCACTGATGAATAAAGATGTGTCTAAACTGACTGTAGAGTATGTTAGTATTTAATCACCCCTGTTGTTCACAGTGGAGCAGTGTTTTCTGTGTTGGCAGACAGAGGTGGCTCATGTGTGGGCCATGGAATTCATAATTTAATGCAGGCGCTCCCGCGTTGTGCCGTGCCAGTAGGAGAGTGTGGGCTGAGTGGTGCATCATGGAAAGCAGAGCGTATCTTCAAAGTGCGTCTTGTGTTCCTTGTTACATCCTGAAACTTGAACTTGGCAGGCAATTTTATGAAATAACTAGAGGAAGGTAGAGACCTATAAAGTGATGCAGACATGTGGATTGTGAGGCACGCTCGGAGAGAGTCAGTTCCCAACCTTTTGAGACGTTGTGGAGAAGGAAAATGCGCACACAACTGACTTCTAAGCTTGTGGCTACATGCACCAATTATGGCAGTACTTGAATATAAATGCCAGATCTAAAATCAAGAAAAGGAAAAATCCTGAAATTATACTTGCAAAAGCAGATGCAACCAATTCCAGGAAAGAATCTCAGGCAGATTGCTAAAATAAAACCGAGTCTTCCAAGGCGCCAAGAAATTGTGCCTTCCGAATGCCCCTGCAGCCGGAAAGCTCTGAGTCCCAGAGCCTTCCAGTTTGGGTAGCTGTGAAACAGTTTCAGTCTTGCTTCTCGGTCAGGAGATTGCGAAGAGACCCATTCCACATAAGGTTCTACAGCCAGTAGTGCTCTTCCCTTGCAGCGCCGCAGGGCTGTGCTGTGCGGGGCAGGGGCGCGACTAAGCAGCCTGGAAGACGGGCACGTGTGTGGTGACACTGCACGCCTGACACGTCCTGGCTGTGTGTCAGGGTAATGCTGTTCTTGAGGAGATGGTACTCCTGGGTGACAGAGCTGCAGAGAAAAAAGTTAAATTTGTGCTGATTAGTGAACAACTCTTAGTATGGAATTTGGGTCTGATTTTTTCAAGGGGCACTCATCAATTAGGAGTAGTCGTGTGTGATTGGGCTTAGTACTGGGATATAAAGGTGAAGGATTTCCCTCCCTGGATTGTCTCCATCTTGCAGAGGTAGAAAGAGTGGTACCTACCTCACTGGTATTCCTTGGAACAGCAGCACATAACACCTTCTGTGCTGGGACCCGTGTTGCTGGTGGATGGGGAAGCTTACTATATTGGTTTTCTAGGCCTTGTGATTCCTTCATTTTTATGTTTTTTCCTTGTCTGAATCTGGTTACCTTGATTACTGGCTAATACTGGCTGTGCAAACCTAATAGCCACGCTAGCTGGAGGAGGGAAAACTCCTACCTGTTTCCTTTGACAGTTCATCTCTTAGTTGCCATCTGGTTGCTGGTATGAGGAGAAAGCATGTTTTCCATCAGGAGTAATATTTATTTTTCCTGTAATGAACCACAGTATCTTCATTATGTGTCTCTGATTAATTGAGTGAGAGGTAAGACATGTAGGATTCTTGGTTCTTTTTTGTGTGTGTGTTCCGTATATGTTATATTGGTTTTAGATTTATCCTGGCTGTGCTGTGCATGGTAAGTTCATTGATGTGCCAGCCAAAATCTGCAGTACATTGAGAGGTCCCTTACAGCAGTATCCGTGCCTGGCTGGTGTGATGCTTCTATGTATCTTACAGAAAAGCTGTACAGTCTTACATGGGAGGGTTCAGTCAGGATTAAGGAATGGGCCTTTGAGAGAGAGAATTGTGTTTAAATGGTGCAGTAACTGATTGGAAAGACCGCAAGGTAATCACTGTAACTTTTTTCTCAGACTGTAAAGTTAAAATTCCTCTCCGTTACACAGATGATGCCAGATCGTGCACCTCTCTTCCTTCCCAATTCCATTGTTACCTTCAATGGCTCGGGTGGGTTTTTCTCATTATCGTCAACGAGTGATCTCACTGGACCTGGCTGAGGTGAATGTGTTCATTCCCTCCCTGGTTACTTCTTATTGGCTCCCCTGGGTGCTCCTTCAGCCTTCCCCTTAGCCTCCTTTATTGCTACACTTCCTTTTGCCCTTGCCGTCCCTTTCCATCCGTTTCCATACTCTGAAGAAGTTCCCCAACGCTGCTGCTGTTAATGTTTATACAAGCTGGTTCACGTGAAGGAAATTCAGATGTTGTTTAGCCAAGCTGTCTCGCTGCACATTTTAATTTTCTAGATTTATAATAGAGCAGCTGCGGCCAAATCCCATTTGAAAAACTTGTGGGATTGGTTTTTTTCCTGTAAGTGTGAAATGATACAAACCTTTGCAAGGGGAGAAAAGTTTCATCTAAAGCAGTAACAGTAAAGCCTGTTTATGTTCAGGCTGTTTGTATTACAGGACCGATGCATTCTTTGACCAGAAAATTTCTGCCTAGAAGAAATGACCTTCTGGTCGGAATGACTTGTGTAGCTTTGTGGTTTAGTACATGTAGATGGGCCATCGTCTGCAGTAAAACAACCTTAGGAATGTCACACTTCTTCCCCCTCTTGTCATCTGGCAAGAACAGTGAAGTGGTGTGGCCACAGGGAAAAGTGATACAGAACCAATACCTCTTCATTGTTTTTAATGGGAACCTAGCACTTCTAGGTGTTGTCAGCAGCAGTCAGGCCCCAGCTTGATATCTAGGAATGCTTTTCTTTAACATCAAGTTATTAAGTAGACCAAGGAAGGGCTGGGCTGTGTGGGGAGATGCTCTGTGCTTGCTCTTTCAAACTCTCTCCCATCCGTACGTACGCAGACACGGGTACCTGGGACCTGCCCCAGTTGCTGCTCCAGTGGGTGCACGTGGATGCACAGGCAGGAGCGGGGCTGCTCTATCCCTCTAACATCGTGGACAATGTGTTGTCTTTGCATGGCAAAAATAGGCCATTGTTTTCCTAAAGCTTCAATCCCTGGTGAAGGTATGCAAATAAAGATACCCACCTTGTCCTTTTAATCTCTCTCCTCTTGTTTTGTAGCGTAGTGATGAGCTGGGAAGGTGGGTTAGTTTGAGTGGGAATTTAAAGAGAGCTGATCAGTAATGGAAACGAAACCAGCCAAACTGATGCAGCAATAGGGTAAAAGTGGTTGGTGACAGGAGCTTTGTTTTAGAGTGTTTCTGTGTGGAAATTTTGGGTTGTGGAGGCTACAAGCAGGAACAATGAGAGAGTTATTTTCTGTTTACTATTTAGGCTTATAAATAGAGATGGACGACGATATCTTTCAGTTACCATTTATTTATAATTTTATCTTAATCACAACTCCAAATAATAAATCCCCGAGTTACGCAGTAAAGGAATCTGAAGTTGACAGAAGATCGTCGGGCAAAGTCTTGCAATGTGGGAAGTCGAAACAGTTCTGAACTTTTTAATCAGTCTAATGCCTTAAGCCCAGGCCATTCTTCACCTTCCTCTTTGTGAGGAGGAAGAGCTGGAATAATGTCAGACCTGCACAGGCAGAAGAGTTGTTAGATCCTATTAGTGTCAGTTTAGCATGAGAAATGCTTTCAGAGCAGCTTGCCAGGAGACAGTCTGAATAGTGCTGTCTTTGACATGTCAGCTGAGATCACCTTGTTAGAGCAAGATGTCCGAGACGTGCGGGGTTGAGCAGAGACTAGGTAGGCTAGAGCACTTCACACCAGGTGAGCTGGGAAAGCCAAAAGAGGCTTGCCTACAGAGTTGTCCTGGTGAACCAGTCAGGCCCCTTGTGTGCTGTAGAGGATGGAGACTCTGGGTTATATTTGGCAAAATTGCTTGATGATTAAAAATCATGCTGTTTGTGCTGTATGAAGGGGGGATGTTTTCTCTGCCTCTTCCCACTCCTCAAGAAATTGATGTGATTATAGAAAGATGCTGGAAGGTGCATTGGGCTCCATCGTATCTTGGCAATGCTTCTAGAATGTGTGACTTTTTTCCTGCATTTTTTTTCCATCATCATTACACTGTGTCTCTGTATTCCTCGCAGAGTTTTGGGGCAGTGTTGGGTGTCACAGCTTAAAACTGCTGAGGTCACCAAAATGGAATTCCTCCTTATGCCCAGGTTCTGTGGTCAAACTCAAAATCCCTGTACACCACAAATGTCAGACAAAGTCACCACACGGTTGCCTCCCAATTAATTTGAAGTACAGCTGGAGCTTGTAGTGAAGGAAAATGTGCTTTTGAGAGGTTTTTGAACAAGGATGGAGGTTCATTAGATGACTGAAAATGTTACATGATCCTTTAAACATCTTTTGATCATAAGAAAGCACTCGAGTTCCTCAGTGGGACTGGTAAGGCATTACTTTGTTATCTTCCTGTACCAGATACAAAATCCACGTGACCTTGTACTCCTAGGTGAAGATAGGCAATTTATCACCGAGGAAGATCACAGTCTGACTTTTTCTTCTAGGTTGTACTTGTCTGCTTGTCTCTCTGGGGACTAAAAACACAGGGATTGAAAATGGTGCCACTGATTTTTATCACTGACATAAATGAATACTCTGTCCAAACAGCTTTTCCAGAGGGTATTGATTTCTTCAACAAATGGAGATCTGCACTTCATGACTTCAGTCATTACAAAGTGGTCTTTGAAGAGCAGAGCCACCTCTTACAGTATCTGCATATATTGGCAGTTACATACGGGAGTGCAAGGCCCTGTGAATGGCTTACGTGTATCCTGATGCTCTGGACTCACAATTTACTGCCTCGGTGATCCATAGTTAAAAATAAACTCAGAACGGGCTGATTAAGTTTTAAATGAAAAGTTACTGCAACATAGCTAAATTAGTCTCATTTCATTTAACATAAACGAAAAAGTTTAACATAAACTAAGAAGACGACAGCCCAACTTGCCTTGGAGCAACTTGTCGTGGTGCCGTAGCCAGAGTGCCCCACTTACCTCATTCCTGGTGTCCATGGAGTTCCACAGCCCTTGGTGAGATAGAGAGGGCACAGCCTGGCAAGAAATGTCAAAATATCGTCAGCTCTGACATAAGGCAAACGCAAATAAAACAGTGGAAGAGTGCTGTCATATTTATTAGCAGGAGGCAGCAAAACCAAGGTTGCTTTCTGCCCGTAGCTCAGAGGAATGCGAGAAGGGAACTGGTGTTCAGTCACTTCGGTGATTCACTGGAAGCTCTTCCTTTCCAGCCTTGTCTGGGAGAGCCGTGTGTGCAACACGGGGCCAGGAGTCGTGTTAGTGTCTAACCAGGCAGGGTCACCAGGGCATCGGGAGGTACCACAGCAGAGGGCCAGGTTGCCAGTACTGCTCGCCTCCTACGCAGCACGTGCTTACCTGGGAGATGGCTTTGAGTTTGACTTTGTAGCTGGGTAGAAAGAGGCATAAACAGGTAGTGACTTGCATATCTTAGGCTGGATCTCCAGTCTGGGTCCTCCTCTAATGCTTTCAATAACCAGGAGGACAAAAAGTTATTTTTCCTTTCCTCTTTTCCTTGCACCCTAGAATGAAAGTAGGGACAGAAAAGGGAAAGGATTTGGTACAGATTAAGTGTAAAGGAAGCGTGAAATTGAAACAAATATGTCTTCCATGGCTTCTCCAATGTGATTTTGTAGAAAATGCAGAAATGTTTTCCCAGTGAATTAGCATTTTATGTACTTCTTCCTTCTACATAATAAAATGTTAAAAAAATAGAGGCTTTAAATAATAAAAGAGGAAGACATTTCTACTGGGGATGAGCAGAGTAGTCCCCAGTTTCACTAATGTAACCGTACATTCATTCTGGACCTTTGTCAACACACATTAAAAATACCTCATCAGTTTAACCCATTTACTCTCCTCAGAGAATCCTGGGAGATCATTGCTGCTGAATGAATTAAGAGTCACAGCCAGGCTAGAAAAGGAACCTTTGAATGTTTAATTTTTCCATTGCATAATGCACTATGTGACACACGTGTTGTCTCAGAAGACCTCTGAAAAAGCAGCAGCTCCCTGACAGTTGGAGAGTGGCTTGTGAGCTCGTGTCATTTTTGTTGTGGGCATATTGGTTTGGACTGAGTCCTGCAAACGCCGCTCCCGGTCCAGGGCCTGCTCCGTGCAGAAGGGATCTCTGGCAGCTGGGATGTCGCTGCCTTCTGGTGGGTGCGGGCGGGCAGGAGGATTTGGCATCCCACCTGAACTCCAGTGCAGGCTGGAAACAGACTTCCAGGCAACTTTGAATCAGCCCTTTGAACAGACTTCCAGGCAACTTTGAATCAGGCAGGGGGGGTCCAGGTGTCAGAATTTAGTTCCTAATCCCCTGGTAGTTACTTCTACACTTAAGAGACTTACGTTCTACTTGGAGACTTCTCAGCCTGTGAAGGAACTGGACTTCAGCTCTTTTGTGTCGCAGAAGGAAAGCTCTTAAAAAGTCCTGAAAATAAAGTGAGGTAAACCCCATAATTTTATAGCCTCCAGAGTCTATTTTAAAATGCTTAAATAAATGTTTCATATACCGGTAAAGCAAAATTATTTTTATCTCAAGGGCTTAAAGAGAGTGTATGCACCGGCATGAACTGGATGTTGAAGGATTTTCTTCATAGGTATTTGAAATTTGGCAAGCAGCAGTGTTTCAGTGTGGGTTTTAAGAACAATTTTGCTAAAAAAACTTACACCTAGAAAGGAAAGAAAAATATTTGTCAGGCAATTTTTGCAGCTTACAGCTCTTGGCCATTTTCCATGGGCAGAAGTGGTTAGTGACATCATCCTGCACATAAGAGCCACTGTAGAGCTGAGCACAATTATTCTGGAATATTCTTTGCCTTAGTTTCTTCATTGGGATATTGCCTCTGTCCAGAGCGGCGGGACAACGGTACGAGGCGTTCAGCTGGAGAGAGGTTGGGAGATTTGCTGGGTAACAAGTGATGCAACAAAGAGAGCCTGTGCCCTTTCTGTCAGCTGCTGTGTAAGGCCTGCCTCAAAAAGCTTGACTTTATGAAGGTGCTGTGGACTGTTTTGTTTTGACCAGCAGCTTACTGCGCTTCTCCTTTAGTTCTTCCCCTCAGGGCCAAAAAAAATACTCTCCTGAGTCTATTTGGGAAGGGAAGGAGAAAAGTTAAAGTGTGAACCGATGGACGATCTACCCAGCCATTCTGGGTCATTGGTGATGTCACTGGCAGGCTGTTCAGGAGGCATCACATTATGCTTGCTTCTACTTTATTTGAACTATAAATAGAGATCTTGAGCCCTTCTGAGTGAAATACTCCCCTTCACTGCCATTAAAAAACAGGCTTCGCTGTGCCGCACATGTCTGTCATAAGCCACATGTTTTTCCCCATGGATTTCTGTACCTCTCGCAGACCTGTCACCAAAAGCTGAAGGAGATTGTTCAGCAGGGATTACCATGGTGTTCTTAAAGTTAACTCTTCTTTCCTTTTTACCCCTTTTAAAAAATTCCATCTTTGGGCTCTCACTAGCTCTCTTCTACTGAAATTAGTACTAGTTCTGTACCTGGAAAAGGTGAAACATCAGATCCTGGATTTTCTGGAAGGAAAAATCCCCATATAAACTCGACATAGAAATCAGAATGTGTGACAGTCCCACCTCTATTATCCTGCAGAAAATGTTCCTAGCTAGCAGCCAGAAGACACTTTCAGTAATTCTTGCTATTTTATTCCATTTGCCTGCTTAAGTAGAACGAGGAGAGAGAGAACAGTTTTCTGTTTGATTCTTCAGCACAAAGCTGCTAATTTCCCCGCAGCGCTGGGGGTTAGGATCAATAAGTGTGGGAGTAGCAACTCCATCCTCTCCCTCACTTCCAGCATTGTGTTTTCTTACATCTTCTGTCTGGAGGTATAAAGCTGGCTTTCGATTCTTCCACCTAAAAACTGCATCATTAATATTTATTTTGCATTAAGATTGGTTTTATAAGGTTGACCATTTAGGTCTCGAAAAACAACAGCTGAGCTCACATCCAGAACGTCACTTGCATCAGGAGTTCGTGGCCTAAGGCTGGGCCCTGCTTTAAGTTTTCTCCACAAATCCAGTAAGAATTGAATCTCAAAGGAGCGGTGTAGTAAGAATCCTAAAAATAATTTAATAATGGGTTTCACTTTCACTCTTTGTTGTTTTTCTTTTCACTGGATGTGCTTGGCTCCTGTAGAAATGGAAGACTAATGACAGTAGCTCATTGCAATAGAGAGAGCTCTGTCAAAGACTTCTCAGAAAATTCTGCTCATGCGTTTAAATCCTGGAGATCCCAGTAGTGTCCAACTTCCTACACTCTGGAATAATAGCTCAGGCTTTGCCGAGTGCACCGAGGGGGACATACTCCTGATTTATTTTTAGACTTTATCAAAAACTCAGTGTTTAGCTCATACTTGGTAAGTTTTGTGAAGCTTGATAAATCTTCTCTGTTCTTGAGCCCAAATTTAAGGTCGTGTTAAAAAGCATTACAACTCTATCAAAACCTTGTAGATGTTACATGGCGATAAGAAATGGGATTTTTTACTCTGTTAGCAGTTCTAATTTTTCTCAGATGCCATCTCCAGGTTTTATATCTATACCTGCATGAGCAGAAAGTTAAATCTGGGCAAGTTTTCTGTTAGGATTGTTTGCTAAATCCATGATGGAATTCTGTCAGATTAAATCGTTCCTTGGCAGTTCTCTGTGGGAAGTTCCCCCTCCACACTGGGAAAGTGAACTTCTCGGAAAGGTAGGGATATGATCTACAACAAAAGTGCCTTTATTGAACCAGATGTTTTATGTTTGGTAGAGTGATTCACAGCACGCAACACAGAACTAGATTCTGAATGCGATCTCACAGCAATCAGATGACGATAAACGGTATATAAATTATTATCACATACTTCCAGAAGTCCAGACAGGACATTTGCAGCTGTGCCTTTGCAAGAGAAATTAATCTTGATTTGTGTAATGCTTCCAACTTCCATTTTATTGAATTGTGGCTGATGAAGCTGTTGCATTTTATTTACTTTTGACCAAAGGGGAAAAAAAAAAAAGTAAGAATATTTTTGGTATCCTGCAATAAAAGAATGTCTTTCATTAATTTATAGCCCTGCAGTGGCGTATTTGAAGAGAACAAAGTGTTTTGACAGGCCTTGGTTGTCTCATGTATTTATTATTATGCAGAATGGATTTTGATGAAATAATTTTTCATTTTTCTAAGTCAAGCACTGTCGCAGTGGCCATGGGATGCAACACTGTCCCGTATACTTTTCAATAACTGCAACTCTTAATTTGGATTTGTTTTCATTGGGCTAAATTAACTTTGATTCCCTTACTACCTTTATTTTACACTTAGGAGTGTCCACTACCATGAGTGGATTTGATTCTAGTTCTAGGCCCAGGAGAGAGGCACGCACATCCACTCTGTAGTGGGTACCTCTGAGGATGAAGCAAAGATTGATTTATTTATTTATTTTCCCCACAAAGGCTTGATTCTTGATTAACTCACTGAAATTTGAGAATGTAATGTCAGATGTGGAGAAGTGAAGCCAGAAATCCTAGGAGGGGTGAGAATGGAACAACAGGAAAAGGGATGGTGATTGTGGAAGCCCCAGAAGAAGCGGTTGACAAGAAAGGTGGTGATTAATGTGACATACTGCTATTGTGTTGTGATTGACAGCCTGAACCTGAAGGAAGTACATAGGAATGATTTATTCACAAAAATACGCATAAGATGAAGGAGAAACCTGTGCCTTGTGCCACGAATCTGACCTCGGGTAACAGCAGGTTCCTTTCAGCGGCTCACAGCAGCGCGGGTTTCCTCCTCTGTGGAGGGGTGACTGGCTGGGGTGGAGCAGCCTCAGCTGGGATGTGCCCTGTTGCTCCTGCCAGAGGTGCCCAGGATGGAGTACTCTGTAAGGGCAACCTTCTGGCCAAGCACCAGCAGCCCTTTGCTTTGGAGGACTAAAGATCTGTTCATTGTAAACAAAGGAAATTGCTCTGGATGCCTTGAATAGTTACGTGTTGGGAGGTTCGGATGCTTCCCCTAAGGCTCCAGCTGAGCTAATAGCTCTCCCCAGGAGGAGGCTCAGTCTTGGATATGGAAATATCCATAGATATCATCCCTGGATATGGAAACTACCCCAGGCTGACCCCCGGATCCTGGGGCGGAGGCTGTTGACTCTTGAGGAGGTGTGCCGAGGGAGAAGTGTTCTTTGTGCATTTGCAGGTGGTGCAGGGGCAACTGTACTGTGACTTCATGAAATGTGGGCATAGCTGAGCTGCCTCAGGTACTGGTGGCAGCAAGACTGGGTTGGAAGCTGCGTGGCCTCTGCGAATGTGGGCCTGCTTTCCTGAAGTGAGGTTGTGATAGAGCCACTAAACCAGCCCTCTGCATGACAGTATGCTTTAAAATCAGAACTGTGCTCGCTGAACTGTGAAGATGAACCGTGTTCCTTGCAAGTGCCCGCCAGCAATACTCTTACGGTTGAAAGTAACGCGTGTGAATGCTCCTTAGTCAGGGTATTTCTGGCCCTGCCAAGCACAGCAGATTCCACAAACGGCCCTGTGGGCTCAAGGGTCTTGGCTGTGATGTAACTGCCATGCCAGTTAGACCAGGGTTGTGATTAGCCACCGTCTGCACTTCTTCTACAGCACAGATGTTGCTTAAATCTTTCAGTTGAGGTCCTAATTTACTTAGTTTTGGATTCCTGTGAGGCACTGCTTGGTGTAGAGGATAGTCTGCATTTCTGTTTCCTAATCCAGCAGCAGCCTACGTGCAGACACTTAACTCTGACAGTCCTTTCTCCTGATGGCTTTTCTTTGCTGACTTCCTATTCTCGGAGGATGCATTGATGGCACTCTTGAAGTACAGATTGTTTGGCAGAGAGGAGCAAATTATGTCCCTGAAGTACAGGAATCGGTCTGAGTGTTTGTTAAACAGTTATTTGTTAACTGTTTTACAGATGTACCCTGAAGAGAGGACTTCTTTCAGAGGGATGTCAGAAAATAGACATGTCTGAAAGAAGAGGCTGAGGAGAGCAAAAAAAGAAACTTCAGGGCATGGAAAAAGGTGGGTGTAAAACTAGAGCGCTATAACTCAGCTTGTATGAATGTCCTTTCCCCAGGACACACATTTGTGTAGTGGGGTGCTGCACTCTTACTGAAAATAATAATCAAAGATTGTGGAAAGTTTTAATGTCATGCCATTACTTATAAAATCATTTGAGAGAGCGTGATTTCCACGAATTTTTTGGAAAGTTATGATACAATTATGGTACTGACTGTGGAATTGGGTAGATTGTCATATAAGGATCAAATCAAGCTGAAAGAAATTTAAGTTGAGGCTGCCATGTGAACTGTGACAGCTGTAACTGCAGAGGGATGAGCTAAATGGTTTGGCTTCAAACCCTTTCATTTTCCTGCTCACTTGAATCTGTTCGGACAATCTCAGGTCATCTTCTCCACTTACCTTCCACAATGAGCTGTCACAGAAATCTTGGAGTGAAGTTTACAGACCAAGCAACATTCCCACTGCCAGAGTATTCCGGTGTTGTTCTGGAGTGTGGCAAAAGAGGTGTGGAGGAATCCCTGGAGAAAAGATCCGTTGTCCCCTAGGTATTTAATGAATGCATATATATCTATATTCAAAACCAACACGGCTGGCAGAAACTTGGTGAAGGTAATTTTCCTCTACATAGAAGCTAGGTGATTCCAGAAATCGAGAACCTGGGACATTATCTGGAAGCAAAACAGAAGGGAAAGACATCAGTACTATTCCTGTGATCCAGTAACCCAATTAGGATTGACATATGCAAATGACCTACTTGTGCTGGAGACTGTTACTGGGTTCCCTTTTAATGGATGATGTTTTACTGCACCCATCATGTTTGGTATTTATGGGCCAGTTACTGCAAGAGTAACTGCAGGAGCAAACGTACAGGATGTATACTGATGTCCCTGTGAAGTGAGAGCAGAGATGCAGATTCTGTCATCGAGCACAAAGCTGAAATGGACAGTTCAATGAACTTGAGTCTTGAGATGACTTGGACCAACCTTGGGGGGTTTTGCTTTCTTCCAGAATCCGTCCTTTCTTGTGAAGGAGTCAGCTGGGAAGGACAGGGGTATGAATGAGTGTCCAGAGCTTTTGCAGGAACCATATTCACATCTCAAATGACAAAAGAGATTGTCATGGAATATTCAAAGGCACATTTCTTTCTGATTTTCATGTTATTAGTGAAACTAAAAAAAAATTGTTCTAGTTATAATTCTAATAATAATTATATGGAATGGGCCAGATTCCTGTCACCAGGCTATTTTTGTACCTCTTCAAATGGAGCTCTAAGTGGGTGCAAATTACCTCTGTAACTTAACAGATGTGAGGCTATGCATCCCATCATTAGAAACATTTAAAAGAAGGGCTGATGGAGAAGCACTTGCACTAGCAGAGCTCACTAAATGCCCAAACTTCTAGGTTCCCCCCCCAGCTTCCCGCAAACAGTAAGAGAATTTGATGCTAAGGAAAGGCTGATTTCACAGCACTGGAGACAGAATTGTGTTTGCACAGTGAAAGCTTTGGTGAGCATTTCTCTTAACAATTCAGCCAACGTGCCCCTGTTTGAATTGTGAGTCTGTGGAATCTCTCTTCACAGCCCTTAAGTCTTATTTAGCTTTTACTCGAACCTTCCTCAAAAATTCCTGAAACAGGCTAAGATCAAAATCAGTGAAAAATTTGGTAGCCTCTACTGCCACACACAAGATTTTTGAGCATCCACTGCAGCTGCCAGCAAGGGTCGTGCCCGTAACGTTGGCAGTTAGCGAAGTCAACATCGGCTGCCTTGAAATTACCATCTCCTTTTTATCTGCACTCCGGAACAGCTGTTAAGGGGCAGTGATTTCTGGCAAGTTGCGATCAGCTGGAATTAAAAGTAAAGTCAAATCATCCTGTTTTCAAGTCTGCGTACATGCTCCTACACTCCAACTCCCACATATGTGCACATTCTTGGAGAAATCTCTGTTTGAAGTAGAATTATTTTGCAGCAGCACGGAATATTTAATCCAAGTCCGTACTCACTTGAGCCACATCAAGGGGTCAAACTGCAGCTTGAGGTACCTTCTGCAAACTGCGACCCCTGTGCCGAGCCATTGCGGCGTGGAGAGCTGCTGCTGGAGCCGTCTGCGCTCGCTCCTTGGCTCTCGTTCCTGCAAAGCTGCCAGGTGCAGAAAGAAGTACATGGTGTAACTCTGACCTTGTCTCTGTAGCAGAGAGCCAGAGGGTTTCCTTTTAAGTCACTCTGCACAGACAGGGAATCAGAAGGGCATGTTAGAGCGTAAGCTTGCACAGATTTGTAGGTGGGGTAGACCTTGGTGTACGTAGCTGTAATCCCACCGAAAAATAGCTGTGAGATACAGTCTCTCCACAGTGCAGTCTGGGGTGCATCTAAGATCATCTAGGTTGAAGCTGATCAGAATATGAGAGAACAGAAATAACACACAATTGTCATCAGCATTTTTCTCGTCTTTGTAAACAGATGACTCAAAGTGCAGCAACATTGACTAGTGCTGCTCTATTTCCCTATTGGAAAATAACCTTATGTAGGCAAAATGTTCATGGGTTTGTGAAGATAAGAAAGGTTTCTAACAGTTTGTTCTTGCCTTCCCTGTTACCTGTAAAGAAACAGACATCCAGCTGTCCCACCTGGGACTGCTCCCCCTTGGAAATGTTGGGTGTAGTGGCAGTGGGGCACTGTTAAAGAACAGCTACGGTGTTTTAGAAGGATGGTGACCAGTCCTTGCTCACAGGCTTCAGTTTCTGTTTGTGCTCTGCTGCTCTGACCCCATCATCACCTTTCAGAGAAGCAGTTTCCCAGTTACTGGTGAGGATTAAAAAGCTTTCTCTGCCTTACAGACCCAAGTGCATTCATGTCTGCATGTTTTTGATATCCAGTAATGGAAAGGTACAGAGCCATAGATCTTCATGGCTGGTGCTGCAGATGGAAGTTGCATATTTGAACTTGTCCCATACTAATTGGTGTGCCCGCAGAGTCACAGGGATGTGGCAATCGGGGCAATTCTCCTTTATGAAAGATGACTGGAACCCAAGGACGTTTTCACAGATGGGCTGGTGTTACATCCAGTCTTAAAAGACAGAGTTCTGGAAATCCAGAGGCGCTTTGTAGCGTGCTAGCAGAGCTGTTGTTTTCAAATAGATTTTCCAGAGCTATCCATTCTGAGGTTAAAAGTCATGTAATTGAGAATATTCCTGTGATTCCAGCAGATTCAAACATACCTGGCGACCGTGTAGACCTTGGTACGGGTGGGGGGTAGAGATAATTGCGGTGAGCTGGGCAGAGTGTGGTGACTCAGGTGCTTTTGAGGACACTGTACTTACAGGGCTAACAGTACAGTCAGAGGAACAGTCTGTGGAGGCTGCAGTCACCACAGCTTTGCTGGGTTGGATGCTAGAGGATGAGAAGGCCTGCTTGACTACATCAGTTGTGTAGACTGCCACTGAAAACATTAATGCGTGATTTCAGAAATTTTTTTTGACCCCCGGAAGTGAACTCGGGTGCTACTTCTGCATTTTAAGTCTCCAGTGAACCAGGTCCTGTGGTTTTGGGTTTGGTTCTTATCATGTCTGATTTAGTCACACTTCCACAGAACTTGGTGAGAAAAAGTGAGTAGTAATCTGTCATAAAAATTACTCCTGACATTTGGCAATGGGATGTTACTTTTGTCCCTTCACTAGTTAGAGGTTGCAGGCACCTCTTTTGCTGTCTGTTAACTGTCTGGTTTTCTTCTCCTCCCTTTCCCTGATAGTCTCTCCAGCAGCATCAACTCACCTGTGTTCATCTTTCTCCTGCCATGTGCTTGGTCCTTCTTACTCCATTCTCATTTCCATTTTGCCTTACATGCCATTAGAGATCTCTGTGTAATACAGAGGTAACTACCTTTCCAATAGCACATAACCCTGCTTGCTCTTGCTCTGCTTGTTTTGTTTTCCTTCACCTTTGGAAGGCTTTGGGCAATTGGAAGGATGTGTTTGTGCAGTCCAGGCATGGCTGAGACTGTTGGAGAGAAGGAGAGGGTTGTCTTAGCCCTCCGACAGGCTGAGGAGTTTTACTCTTCTGTTTGGAGGCAGTTGGCAGCAGGGATCTCTGTGTGGATGGAGTACTGGAAAATGTATAAGGGGTGTAGGAGTCATTCTCACCAGACTTGCTTTATGCTCAGTTCTCAGGACGTAATTCAGTTCAGCAGTTTGAAAATTGCTTGTGCTTTTGCTTTCTGCTGTGTTCAGCAGAGGTGAGCGTTGTGTACCTGAGGAAAGAGCAGGGCTGTATTCACTGTACAGTGTGAGGTGAAGAAGGCGGTGGGGAGCAACTGCTCTTCTGGACTCTTCCACCTTAGGTCTGAATCATTTCCACATGGGAATTCACCTGAGATTTCTTTCTTTGCAAGACCGCCCTTCACCGCAGCGCTGTGGCCTTGTGATCCTGAGCTGTCGGCACCCTTCGTACCGTGGTCCCTCCTGTTCTGGCAAGAATGGGGAAGGGCTTTGGAGATCTATTTCTCTCCTTAAGGGGCACTGCCTGCTTTTTATCTTTCCTCCTTTCTGGTGACAATATAGTATTAAGTTGCAATGGATCATAACCTTAAAGATAAGGAGTGAAATAAGCTGGCTTCTGCCTGAAATGATGGGCGTGCAGCATTCTCTCCCACACATTCTGCCTGTGCTATTTATTTCTTCTTTCAGGATTTATGCTTAGTATCACCGAGTCCTCCTCTTGCTGTTTTCAGCTCCAGCTGCTCCCATCTGTACAACTCTGTCCAGTGCTACATCTCCTGCAACAGCAAAGGTTATTGTAGTTAAATTCCTAGGTGAGAAATACACAAAGGAGAAGGACATGGAGCAAACGTAGAGATATTAAGCATTCCAAAACCCTCCTGAAAGCTCTTAAAAATTGACATTTTAACATCAAACGCTGACTGAAGGCTGACAAATGCTTGACCAGAACAGTTCCACAGACCGCTTGAAAGGGACTCTGAGCCAGTGATGATTTGCAAAGAATTTGCATAACTTCAGTGGGTGCTTATTGATTCCTGCAGATGCAGAGTAACTATTGAGAGTCTGGGTGAATTTTACTTATTTCTGATAGAACACACAGTTTAAAAAAAAAGTTCTATTTTCCATGTATATTAACCTTGATCCAGGCGAAGCATTTAATCTCTTTGTCATTTAAGTTAGACTAAATTTAATAACCTGACTTAAAATTGAGATCAAAGATGGAGGGCCTTTGAATCTTTTATCATCCTTTTAAATCTCTGCAAGTCTTTGTCAGTGCCTTAGCAGTCTTTTATGACTAGGCTAAAGCACGTGCAGAAATTCCCAAGGTTTTATTAGAAACAATTGCTTGTTTCCATAACAAAGTGTAAAAAAAGTAACACGGTGGCCTAAATGTCGATGAGAGACCATAAGATTCCTTGTTAAAAATAATAAACACGCTGAATCATTAAGAAGGCCTATGTAAGCTCATAAAGTTGAGATGAGACAAGAAAAATGCTGACTGAATCGCAGTGGCAAGTACTTCATCTCTCCAGAGGTCAGGGGAGATTTTAAAAGGGAGAGTGTTTTTTCCTCCGTACCAAGACGGTTGTCTCTGTGTCGCCGCTTGCGCCGAGTCCTTTCCGCCAGCGGTCGCCTCCTCCCACACAGTAAGAAGCTGCTGTACGTTATGGAGTGTAAGGCCTCATAGGGGTTATCAGCCTTTACCTGCAGGACTGATGTGCTGTAAGGTTACTGTAAGAGTTCTTGGCATCTGAAAAAGCATTTGATTCATATTTACCTGTGTCAAAAAACTCTCTCGGTGTCGGTGGTGCCATGAAAATCTCCTCGGGGAGAAAGACACCAGAGTGATGTTTGATGGGTAGCGTGGGCTGCAGCTGATGGTCAGCACTGGACAGCAGGACACGAGCAGGGTTATCAGTAATTACCTGTGTGCTCACTGGAGAGACAGGTAAAGCTCTGCTCTGTTCAGGGTGCTGTTGAGAGGCAAGGTATTTGATTCCCTTTAACTTTGATGTTGCAGTTGTGCCGTCTAACTTCTGCAATTGGCAGCTGAGGGTCTATTAGGAAGAACGTTGATGTGACAGCGGTCGGGAAAAGATGACAGGAGGCAAACAGCTGTTAAAAATATTTCGAACGGAGATCATGTCAGTAGATTTAACTTCTCAGACGAGACTTCATCTGAGTGAAAGCCTGAGGGTATCCAAGCCCCAACCCTTCGGCTTCTAGGCCCCATTTCCTTGCTGTTACGATTTCACGCTTTAACACGGTATATGCTGCCATCAACAACTTGCTAACCCGAAAAATTTAAGCTTCTAGGAGTGAGAATTGTGACTCTGGATCCAACCTGGACCCAAGCATCTTATGCATCCACTGTCACAGAGAGGTTTCTGTATAGTACCGTGACAGGAGGTGGGAGCAGGATGTCCAGAGAGTTATGCTGATTTCTCTTTGGGACTCCGAAGAGCGCAAAGGCAGCTGGAGGAAGCTCTGTGAGAAGGCTTAGAGCCTTAAGGCCAGGAAATAAGCAAATCCAGATTTAAAAGGTGCCATTCTTCCCATTCTCACAAGGGATTCAGCTCTGGCTTAAGGTGTATGCCTGTACTGTGTGTCACTTCTCTAGAAGGGTCAGAAAAAAGGTACCAGTTAATAGTGGGTATCGTGCCGAAGGGTAGAAGAGACTCTATCAGGCACAGATCAGCGTGTTGCGGAGAAAAGGCTCAGAAAATTACCTTTCCCATCTGCTACTGCAGAAGAAATGAAACACAAAGAGAAACAAAGAAAAAATACACAGAAAATGTTGATTTAAAATGAATTTCTGGTACTATCCAGGCTTACTTCAGTTCTTATACTCGATTCTGCCACAAAACACCCACTGTTCAGGGATCCCAAGCGGAGGGAGTCCAGCTAGAAGTTGTGGCACTTTGCTGTAGGAACTGCAAGACATAAGTTCTCACAGACATCCCTGGGACACTGGGATTTGAGACAAGCATCCCCTGGGTTTCTCTGATCTCCCACTGAACGCCAGAGGCAATGAGAAGCTGCTTTCCCTTGTCAGAGCCTTTGGGATGGCAAGGAAGGAGAGATCCTTATGGACATTGTTCTCTTGAAACAAAGGGGAGTGCATTTAAAACAAATACTTTCTTATATTGCTAAACTCCCCCGACTGCCTTCAGAGCTTGCACAATACTGGCAACTCTGATTTGGTGGAGATGATTTTGTAAGAATTGACTTCACAGATTGGTTTTGTTTTGCTCTTGCCATGGGGTGAGCAGTGTGAATGCCACAGAGGAACAAAAGAAGCAGTGCCTTCAGCCACATTCTCCTCTCACAGCCCTGCAAACCCACTCACGCCAACTAGGAGCAGCAGCAGAACTGAGGGAAAATGTTTTAACTCCACGGACCCCTGAGGGTATAATCCCTACCGTGGGCAGGACTAGGGAGACAGAAAGGACTTCGCTGAGCTGTGCACTTCCAGGAGTTACACCTGGCCATGCAAACAAAACCTGAGTTAGGTTCCCCAGCAAGATACCACCGCGTCACATGACCACTGGCAGAGCCACTCTGCTGCTCTGTTCAGTGAAGAAGGTAAAAGAAAGCATCAGGAGATCTGTTACTCAAGATAACCTGCAGTCTGAGTCAGTATGTCACGATCAATGTATCATAAAATCACTTCTAAGATGTAGGGGTTAGGAGGTAACTCAGCCTTTCCTCTTGATTTCCTTGGGTGAGCTGGAACCTGAATAAATGATCTGCTTCTCTGTGGGTGCAGAAAACTTGTTGAGTGTCACATTTTTACTGATAAAGTAACTGAAAGGGAGGATACAGGCATTGCATCTTCCAGTTACTGATCTTTGTTATAATGAGGTGAAAAATGGCCAGGGTTAGAATCCGCATCATCCAAAAAAACCCACTATGTGTGGTCCCTAATCTTCCCTTTCCCTTCTCCCTGCTACCTGACTTTGTATAGCGAGGCTCTGAGGAATTAGATCCCCTTTTCACCCTGTATCAACCTTCTGTAGACTTCATTGCTTTGAAGATTCAAGTGAGAGCCGGGGTCAAAGTTCAGTGATTGTCTGAATGTCATCAGCGTATCATGAAGACACTGTGTGCACGCAGCGTGGAGTCGGCCTCGTGTGGTGATGACAAACTGACTCGGGCCGCTGGGAAACCCGCATCACAACAGCTGGAGCCAGGCTGGAGGCTACAGGTTGAGAAATGAGGACTGACTATGGAAGTTCTTTCTTTCTTTTGCTAGTATGAGCTACAGCAAATAAGAATAATTCGGAAGATGTTTACGTTTTGTCATTATACATTGTCCCCTGTGGTATCTGGGCACAGCACACATCAGAATACTCTGTGACACACACCGCCAGCCAGCCATGGTGTGTTGCTCACTGCTAAGCTCAATTAAACTGAAAAGACATGAGAGGCATAAAAAAAAAACCCAAACCCAGAGCTTTTACCTTCTTAAAGCCTCTTTTCAAAGCTAGTGAACATAAACTTTAACTTTGGACCTGCAAGTTAACCCCAGCTCCGGTGGAGCGTGTGAACCGCAGAGCGTGACCTGCAGGTTGTGCAAAGATCATCCGTGTTTTCTGTTGAGTGCTTGCGTTTGGCTACTTGTGTATTAACGTGGGAAAGGAGCTCCCTCTAGTGATAAGGAACGCTCAGAATTCCTGTCTACCCGATGTAAATGCCGTTGAATACAAGGTTTGGAAGTTGTGACACTGATTTCCACCGGTGTACGCACAGGTCATTCAAGGGTACGTGGACTTGCATAGATTGCTTCCATGACTCGCTGAACTGGGCCCAAGGGACCATGCTCCTCTTTGTTATCGAGTGCAATTCTGCAGCGGTTGTGAAATTCTGAAGATAAAGGGAATTTCAATTGAATTAGCATTAGGGCAGGATGGTTTAATGCTTTTTGCACTTTCTGTTCTCTTACGTTCTCATGAACTCACTTTCCCAGTTGTAGTCCCTCATACTGCAGAAGTAGCCAGTAAAGTTTTGCTTCTTTGCTCGCTCAGTGTGTTGCTGAGGTTAAAATTGCCTGTAATTACCATTCCTCCTTTTCCACGGAGCGTGGAGCCTAATTGGTGCTCTTAGGAGAACCACAAAACCTTCGAGGACTTCATGCTGCAAGGTACTGAGCACTCTGCTGGGCTCCAGCGAGATGCTGCTTGGTTCTGTCATGTGCTCGACACTAAGCACAGAAGGAATCTGGATGTAATTAATAATAATCAGCTCAGAGTGGGGATCTTTTTTCCAGGATCATTCTCCCCTCATGCAGAAAATCCCACTTATTCTTGAAATGCCCTTTCATGTTGGCATTTGGGGGCATTTATTTAAACCTCTCCGAAGCTTCAACAATAATTTACATGGTAGGTTTCACCCTTGAACTTTTGAAGCTCAAGTCAACACCATTTGTAAGGAATATGTAAGTTTATGCGTGAAATGTTTTGATTTTCCTGTAGCTTTTTATTGTATTTGGTTGTGGTTTTCTACTCTAAGTCATAGTATGAAATTGTTGTTGTATAGAAATTATATTTGCTCTACTTTAAATTTAGATTTATTGTCTTTCGGATGCGTAGGTTTAAAAGATGGTATGATGTTCTGAGAAATTCTTGTGTGATCTGTGATGAAGATGATACTTTTTGTCCTGTTTATATCACTGGCATAATGAGATTTATGGCTGCTGGTGGTACATGAGAAAAAATAATCTGCTGTCAGCCCCCTTGTGTGTCCTCTCATGACTACTGGTGGTATTATAAGTGGGAAAAGGGGCAGTCTGAGACCCCCAGCAGCTGATCAGTACTTAGCCTAGTTTCTTCCAATTTCAGAGCAGTTTTTGCATACCGTGTGTATTTATGAGCAGTCCTTTAGAGCATCATTAGTCTTTGCTGTAATTGCTGCTCTACTTTCGTGGCGTGCCATTCTCTCCTGAACAGCAGGAACATCTGCAGAATAAACATGATCAAACACCTGCCCGGAGAACACGCGGAGGGAATACCGAAACGGAGTGAGCACTGAGAAAGAAGGAATTTTACCTCGTACTGTGTCAAAATGTCATTTTGATGTCATTATACAAAGCCAAACATAAGACGTATGTGGTAGAATGACTCAGATCACTTGACATTAGCTATCCTGATAACTCCTGCTAATTCCAGAGGAAGGACTTAAGTAATTGCCTTGAATTTGATCGTGATTTAACAGTGATTGTAGCTTAGTCTGAAAAGAAGCATATCTGATTCATTACAGTAATATGATTTGTTAAGCAATAAGAGGAAGAATCTAGCTGGTCTGATGAATGTATTAGTTAATTAGTTACAGAACTAAGCGGGAGAGAGGACGTGTCTATGGCTCGTGCCTCTGACTGCACTTTCACCATTTCATCAGACAACTTCTATTAATCCATCCCATGTGCTACTTTTTACAGTGCTGCTGAGAGAGGTTTCTGTAGTTGCCCATCACCACCTTACACAGTGCAGTGTGAAAGTCGCTTTTCTCCCTGTCCCTTTATCTGTGTGGAAATAGCAATGTGTTTAGGCCAGCCCGCTGGCCGGAGCAGTTTTTTAGCTCGGTTGCTGCTTGTCGTTTTTCAAAGTCATTCCTGCCCTCCAGCCCTTTGAAGTGAAATGTCTTCCTTGAATACACAGCTCAACTCTGTGGCATCCGCGTGACTTCACAGACAGTTGTTCCATTTGCCCTGGTTGTATCACGTGAAAGGGATTTGTAAGTGGAGAGATGAAACTGCGTTCAGGATGTCAGTTGACCATGGTGAACTGGAAGTCTCCACTTGGAAAATTAACATGTCTCAGTCCGGAACACTTGGCTGATCAAAATGCACCTAACTCTCCCTCTTCCCTTACTCCCTTGGCTGGATCTGTTCAGCCCAGCTTTACCATTTGATCACAAAAATGAACTGCACAGGATCCAGGGGTGGCATAAGACCTTAGCTGGGGTCTCTGTCACCTCTACAAAGGAGTGACTAAGAGCAGAACTTTGCTTTTTGAGCAAGATCCATTTTGTTTTGCGAGTTGCATCTATTTGTTTTTCTCTGTAGGTGCAGTTAACTGACACAGTTCTGGTGCCAGGCATTCTGCTGGAAGCAGCTAAGTCAGAACTCAGAGACAGAGTGGAAAGTTATGGCAGCAATATAGATTTATAAATTGAGAGATGAAAAAAACCAGCAAAGCAAGTTGGAAAATGAGCACATATTCTGTGCTAGGAGTCCTGGCAATGCATAAAGAGAAGGACCCCGATGCTCACCAGCTACCAAAGTAGGAAAGAAATTGAAACAAAGTGAGGAATGGCCCATTGTTCATCTGCTCATGGCTCAGCCACTGTCTGGGGTGTGCACCACTCACCAGTGTCCCTTCTCCCTGGGCTGGGGAAGAGCTCTGTAGTGCCCAAACTTGTCGACAGGTTAGAGCTGAATAGCAATCCAGAGTAGTTCAAGGTTTTCCTAAAGGAGAATCCTTCAGTATTCCCAGTGACAGCTTCCCAAATGCATCTCTTCATCCTTAATTTTTGTCTTTTCTTTCCTAAGTAAACTCAGTTAATTTAAGGAGTAGGGATTTCCCTGCTTTGAAAAATGTCATTGCCTCTTCCAAATTCTGTTATAATGAGTTCCAACCTATCTCAAACTGGTTCCTGAGAGGAAACTTTTCTTTGGCTTCAGGCATCTTGGCTCCACTTCCCTGAAATCTTTTAGCACCATTGTTATCTCTTGAGAAGACACAGGTTTCTAATTGATTGCTTTGTGCATTAGTATTGCAAGACAGCCAGTCTGAAAGCCATTTGCTGCATCGCTGCGTGTACTGAGGAGCTTCTTACACAGACTGGCTTCCTTGATTGCTGAACGCTGAACTTCGGCTACAAAAGCTGTTTTCATGTTCTCACTTTGCTTTTAGGGACATTATCCTACGTTCGAGAAGAGAAAAAATAGTACAAAACTGCTCAGTTTTGTCAAGAAAAACTAAACTCTATATCATGACTGAAAAGGAGAAGTAAAATGCGCTTCTATCTCAGTAACCATCACATGGTCCCCAGCTCTTTGGCAGAGCAGTGATTGTATGCGATGGAGATAAATGTTTCTTTAATTGCTGTGTTTTGACCTTTAGAAATATACTGGGTTTCTTCACAGAATATGAAATCAGCCTTGCTCTCTGGAGTCAGTGAAATGTTACACAAGTGAAAATGAGAAGGGATCCATGAGCTATGCATCCCTGAACCAGTTATAAAAAGCAACAAATAAGGTATGAGTAGAATGAAAGCTAAAATTCTTAACTTGTGTCATCAGAGACACTGTAAAGCTTCGATTTTCTTCCTGTTACCATACCAGAACCTCCTCTCACACAAAGAAATTCTCTAATTTCTGTCTGTGTCTGCCTTGGTAGCAGTGCCTGCACGTGCAGTGACAGCTCTGCCATTTGTAGCATTCATTCTGAGTGGCACTAGAACGTGCCATTCGCTGTCCTTGCCATCCCAGGCCTGGTTTTCCCTCCTAAGGCAGTGCTGGCAGCTACAGGAGAGGAGGAATGGTGCACCCTCAGTGCCAGAGTGCTGTGTGAGCTGCTCTGCCTGTCCTGCCCTGTGTGTTCGTGCTCCTGAACACTGGGGGACACTGCTTGCTTGCCTCTTTCTAGCTCCGCTGTTGAACACACGAGGTGCATTTTTTTTCTCTGAAACTCAAGGACCTGAACTCAGCTTTTATTCCTCCAGATGGTCCTCAACTTCTAAAATTGGATTCAAAGGAGACAGGATTCTGCTCAGTGTGATTCAGTTTATTATTCCTTAAATTAATGGGTCAAAGGCAGGATTAGATACTGTTGCAGTGATGCCGATGAGAAGCTAGCACTTAGTTTCCTGCAGGAAGCACTATTGGCATAACTGAATTTAGCAGCCGTGTACCTGGGCCAGGTACGGGGACGCCAGACTAAGCTGCCTTTGTCACCGGTGCGCACGCAGTTTCCTCAGCTCTTGAGACAGCTGCTCTCAAGGGAGCCGTGTGTCTTTCTCACTGATGTCAGTCCCTTGCACATGCACATCGTGCTGACGCGTACGCCTTTCATTAAAGAGACAAGATGGATTGTTACTCTTCTAGCAGGCAAAGAGTTTTCTTGGCGCCCTGAGGCTGAAGACAAGCGTTCATTCATTTTCAGTATCGATGTTCCCTCGGGTGTTCTAACTGTAACTTGGTTTGCAACTTCCAATTGTTGTGGGAAAACATCTGCTGTTTTCTCCGACTCTGGCAAGACACTAACTGTGTTCTTTCAGATTATGATATAATGGAATTTGTCTCAGTTCTTTGGCTTCTTTTTCTGCTACTTGAATGTCTTGTTTCTCTTCAGTATAATATTTATCTATACCAATATTTATTACCTGCTTGTTGCTGCCTTACCGCACTCACTATGTAGCTGACGTACACTACAGAAAGTGGCTGCTCTGGCCATACAGTTAAGCTGAATATTTCACCAATATTATCAAAAAACTTGCCCTTTTTTCTTACTGACAGACTTGGTTTAGGGTTGTACAAGCTTACTATCTATAAGTAAACGCTTTTATTCTCTTTATCCGTAAAGCTTCTGAAATAAGAATAGGTAATTCTGGTTTAGGTAGTCTGAAGATTCTATTTCTTCCCATTATAGGCAGGGAAAGAAGGAGGGCATGGGATAATTTCACCCCAAAACTCCTGGCTGGGGAATACTTGCAGTAATTGGACAATAGAAAGGATCACATCCCAACATGTTCTTCTGACCTTGATGGTTTTTCCTGTTTTCTTGGCAAAACAATGACAAATAATTACTGTCAGGGAAAGTTTCTGAGTTTTGAGTTAATTTGCTGCCTTTGAAATAATGAAAATTCAATTGAATCAGCCTTTTTTGATACACCTGCATAGAGTCAGTAATGTCTTTTGCACACTTTTGTCATGACCCATTTTCATTGCGTGTAAAATGGGAGAATTTCCTTGTGTGTTTGGACACACAGATTGTAAGAAGATGTATCTCTGCAACTGCCTCGTCCTTCCTGGCACCCTGTTCATTCTGCCTGCCTGATAAATCTTACTCTTACATTAGGCTGTCTTCCTCTGTACAGCACTTACTCTGTACAAATGGAA
The DNA here is from genome assembly GCA_027560015.1 of Chloroceryle amazona. Classification (NCBI taxonomy): domain Eukaryota; kingdom Metazoa; phylum Chordata; class Aves; order Coraciiformes; family Cerylidae; genus Chloroceryle; species Chloroceryle amazona. The sequence goes on along the minus strand of JANHFX010014034.1, from coordinate 21,308 downwards.
ATAATAACCTTCCCTGTTGTTACTGCTCTCTTCTGGAAGGATAATTACTGACTCATCTTTTCAAGAATGGTATTAAAAGAAAAGCCACTTTGACCTGCTTAAAACTGTACAGTAATTCTGTTCAAATGATGTAAGACCATTAAGAATGATATAAATACACGGTTACCATGGGATTGACTGCATGTCACCTGTACCTCACCTCGCCCCAGGAGACAATTCTCTAATTTCCTGCCTATTCTTTCCAGAAGGCAGGACAGCAGAGGTAGTCAGGGGGGTCTTTACAGCTCTTGGTGCCAGAGATGGATGGCATTCCAAGGACTAAACACTTGCTACAGTGAGCTTTGGGGTGCTCAGCGTAGTCGAAGCTATCCATCAGGAAAAAAATCAAATACATCAAATGTACTTATGGTTTTGTTTTGTTTTGTTTCGCTTATATGAAAATAACAAATGAACTAGAACAGTATCTCCTGTGCTGTCTTTTTCCCAGCAGATAGTTTGCAGCACAGTACACTCCCATCAGAAATACTGAAGAACTGCATTAATGACAGGCATTATTCTGTCTCTCACATGCTGGTACGGAATGAGCCCTGATTATCTCTTGCTTCTCCTGTGGTAAGAGATACACCACCACCTTACCCTAATTACTATGTGTGACCAGCTAATACACTTTTTCTGTGTATTTAGGCATCCTGTCCCGTGTAGCACTGCCCTGTGTGAATGGGCTTATTGCAGGGTTTAAATCCCTCACCTCTCACACCGTGCCATAGCCCATCTTCATTATTTCCTCACCAACTTCACTGACAGGAATATGAAAATCTTTCAGCAGCTCTCAAGTATATAAAGCTGTTAGGTCTCCTTATTGCCAAGTAACACTTGGCTCAGTGCTAGAGCCGAAAGGTGCTGAGGAGTGTCTGCAAAGTGCTAAGTGTTCCCGGGGAGGCGGCGGGCAGAGCCGCTGGAGAGTACTCTCCAAAGGAGCTTTTAATGCTTCCCCCTTAACACAGTCCCCCTTCAGAAGTGCTGTTCCCTGTTGTTCTGCAGCAATGGGCCACCAGTAGCTGATTCCCAGGGGTACTGGGCAGTTGCTAGCAGCAGTGGTACTGTGCTCTCTGTCCACGAATGCTGAAGCACAAGCTGCAGCCCAGCACTTTTTCTGACTGACTGTTGGAGCACAGCACAGAGCACAGCTTTATTTTGACCTAATGTTTAACCTTGAATTGCTACCTAAATAGAAGTGATAAATAAGAAAGGTGGAGTGCCTGATAAAATGCAGTGTGCGATTTTGGTACCAGGATTGTACTCAGATGATGACTCAGAATAATTTCAGTTAAATTTGAGTGAGAAATTTCTATGGCTCGCTGAGGCTTGAATAGTGTTCACCCTCTCAGCTAAGATCAAAAAGAAGTAACAGATGCAAGGATGCCAGTTAATCTGGGCTGGGAAAGGCCCTTCATCGCCCCATCAGATGTTATCAGCATCTTCTTCAGGACTGCTTCACTCTTCTATGAATACATCTCCCTGATTTTTTTACGCTGGAAAATTTAAGCCGTGATTCTTAGAGATCTAATTATGTTGAGTAATATGTGGGCAGCATAAACTCCAGGGGCAGGTCTCGAGCTACGTCATCCATTAATTGCGTACTTCATTAGATTGTTCTGCCAAGGAAGGAACCAGACATTTTACGTAAATGGCCGAGTGCTGAATTTATACTGGGTTGTGCTGCAGACAGGCCGGAGTGTGGCTGTGTCCTGCCGTGGAGCCATTCTGAGCTAGCTCCAGCAGGTTCTTCGTAGTTACTCTGTCTGTGTGCTTAAGGTAGAATCTAACCCTGTATTTCTGCTTGGTTCTGTGAAGGCTTCTCAGAGGCTATCCTCAGGAGGCTGTAGAAGTTATTGAGCCATTGCTGAAAATTTAATTTAAATACTGGGTTCTCGTGAGATCTTTGGGCTGACTGAAGACCTCGGAATTAGTCCCAGCTTGCAGAGCTGCAGCACAGTACGTGAACTGTGCGCTCTCCGTGTTCTTAAAGCTCTAGGTCTAGCTTTTATTGTTTTTTTTCTTTAATGCCCCATTTTCATGTAACTCAGAAGCTAGAGAAATCAAACTGTTTATAAAAATGCTGCTAGGTAGCGTGTCCTTACTACTGGTTCATTAGTCTGTGCATATTTAAGTGCAAATTAAGTGTGTGATTATTTTGTGATTTTACGTTGGAATATTTATGTCAATTCGCCTTCCCTGGCACAAAAATGGGAATGAATCAGTTACCAGTTTTGTTTCATAGTGCAGATCTGCACATGAACCACAAAGAACGTCTTCAGGTCCCACTGTTTCTGTAGAAAGAGAATTTTAGGAGGAGCATGAATACAACAAATAGTTTCCTAAGCAAATGTATGAGTTACTTAATTAAAGCAGTCTAATTGGTGACTTGTGATGGGCAGATTCCCTGCTGCTGACAGGCATTCTACTGGGACTAAATTGCAAGCTCCAATGGAAATGCAGTTTATACACCACGGTGATCTCCACACGTAACCCCGTCCGTGGGTCTCTGCTGCGTGCCTGGTTGGAGCACACGATGGTGTCCTGGAGCGGCCGAGTCTCCCGGCTGTCAGAAACGTTCTCCCCTTCCCTCCTACCTGCCAGCTCTGCCGTGTGATGTAATTAGGTCATGGAAACGGGAGTGGGGCTCTGCAAGAGTACCATTTGTCAGTGCTGCCTGGCAGAGCGGGAACATGTGTCCTTGCTCTGGTACCCTCTGTGGCGGATGGAGAGCGTTGCAGGTTGAGAAGGGAAAATGAGGACTGAGACTCTGTTTTGCCAGAGAGGAGTCTTTGTGTACTCTGACAAGCGTTCAGACCACATTATCATCCTCAAAGTATGACTAACAAAGGCGCTTTGGGACTTTGCAGAGCTAATTATGTTGAGAACTCACTGTTCTCATATGTATTCCTGCTGAAATTTAAAGGTATATCTGGAAATGTTTCGCGTGTAGAGTGCTTTCATTGATGGCTGTGGTATAAAGAGCAGTGTAAGGTGGAGAAGCTTGGCTTAACACTCAGCCTGGCACTGCTGCACCCCTCCTGTGCCACCGCAGGGGCTGCCGCTGTGCCCCTTGTGCTAGAGGTTGCTGCAGCTGGGCTGGAGGCAGCCCTGGCGTGCCGAGAGGCTGCGAGGAGCTTAACTTTGGCTTTATTTATGGAGTTCGTTTTTATTTGGGAAGATGAAAGATTTCTTGGCCTGCTTGTCTTCCAACAACATCATCCCTGCCCGAAGTGAACTCGGTGAGCTCTGGCCAGCGGGCAGTGACAGGAAACTGTCCAGCATCCACAGATCCGGCGCGAAGAGACGGCACTGACAGAAGAGGCTTAAAAAGACAACTTGGGCTCCAAAGCCTCCTTCCCAGTCTCCCTGTTTGAACTCTGACCTCACCTGAAAGCCTTTGCATCAGGAGCTGTGCGGGGATTTATCAGCGGTGTGATCCCCTTGGAACTGGTCTGGAACTGGTGAGCAGAGATCTCCTTCTGCTGAATAGGTCTCTGCAGGTCCAGGTTTGTGCACAGATAGAGGATAGTGCCATTTGCTGTCTGTGTGCCAAATACCACGTGAACTCGACCCGATCCTTAACCTTAAAGCAAGAATGGGATATTGGTGTGCTGTTATTGTGCATTAGTGAAGTCAGTAATCAGAGCAACGCGGACCAGTAAAAGCAGCGGCTGGGTTTTGTCTTGTGGGGAGGGTACTTTCCTTACCATGACAGTGGGGCTGCTCTCATTCTCTACCTGGCCCCACTGGCTCTGTTCCCTCTGGGAAGCAGCGTCTCTCGTGATGGGTTTGTTCAGTGCTCACTGCAGTGGATCCCAGAGCTCATTTCGGGCTGCTGGGGTTACTGGGGTTAATGGTACTAGAACTCATCATCATCGTGGGCTTTGAGGTAATATTTTGCCAGTTTATCTCTTAGGTTATCTATTGTAAGCTAAAGAAATTTTCGTATTTGCTTTCATTTCTGCAGTGGAGTTACATTCAGTCTGCTGAAAAAAAAAGGACAGAAAATACTATGTAAGCATACAAATCAGGCTGGTTTTTGAAGCATAGGAGACATAAAGGAAGCAGCGTTCTAATCAAAATGAAGAACTGCTCCCTGGTCCCAGCCCAGCACATGTATATTTCATAAGGACATTTTCTGCAAAGCAAACCCCCTATCCAGGATCTCTCTTAACCACTGCCGGTCTCCTTAGCGGCTTCATCGCCAGCGAGACTGGCCCCGCAGAAACTGATGATAATGTGACCCATATTTTTTGATTTATGTGGGGAGAAGGCTAGGAAGATCAAATATTTTGCATTCTTGGTATTATTTTCTCTTGTCATTTTTCAACAGATAAATCCTTTTCTGTTCAGTTTAGTGGTGTGTCTTTGAAACAAGTCCCTTTGAAACAAGTTCGTACCTTTAGTTACTAAAGCCGGGGTGAGATAGCTCTGTGTGACAGGTACAAGGGAACAGAGAGAAAACAAAGCTTTGGTACTGCTTGTGCTACACAGAATAATTAGGGAAGACAGGTCTTGCTTTGACGTGGACTCTCCGTTGAACTCTGTAGTAGCCGTGTGTGAGTAGAGGGTGGGATTGATTTGATGCTGACATCTCACATGCTCTACTGGGAAACCTTAGGAAGGCAGAAAGGGACCTTAAGTTAAGTATATGAGAAAACATTGTTGAGCAAATTTAGAGTAGCCAAAAATTTTGTGTTGATTCAAATGTAGTTGTCATTTTTCCAACTACATTTTTTCACCTCCATTTCTTTATCGCTGCGTGCCTGATCATATCTCTTCGCATGCAAAAGGCAACACGACATACGGTTCTTGGTGTCTTGAAATGTGCAGTTGCAAGTTCAGGTACCTTGGAATGTTATTTCATTCGAAGTTGGCTACAAGGGACAAGAAGATGCCTGTTTCCCAGCCCAGTAGCTCAGTGGACTACAAAACACAGTAAATCCAGCAGTAATCTTGCATTTACTGAGTCTTTCCTCCAGTAGTTTAATGGTGTTTAGTAAATAGCTGATGAATTGATCAGGCTTCTGTGTGCTATGGAATCTGAAACAGTATGTGATGAATGAGGGCAGCTTGAAGTGGGACAAATCAAATATCTTCTGTAATTGAATTGATACAAGGCCAAATCCCACTGTTCACTAGACTAGAGAAAACCTTGCTTCTCTACCAAGCTACTAGGAGGAGTTTTGTCTACCTTCTGAACAGAGTAGATGAGAAGATGACAAATCTGCAGTAGTAAGTGTGTGGCTGGCAGCCACACAGCAGCCAAAGCCTCGGGCTGGCACTGACTAGCCCGCAGAATACCTGACTTTGCATTTTGACTCCCAAGAGATTGCTACCTTAATATGATTCTGCCACTGTTTCTGAGAAAAAAACCCAAATCAGAAACTCGAGAAAACTTTCTGGAATTATGTCCCTGAAATTGAAAGCTCTGAGTTCCCAAAAGGCTGGGTATGGGATGGAATGTGAAATGCTGTGCTCTGAGAGATTCATTAAACGTCGTTAGCATTCTGCAGAGTCTCACGCAGGGGAGATGATCCAGTGCTTCCCCAATGCCTTCAGTCTCGCTGGGTTGTATTAGAATACAGTAAAACAGTAAAAGGCCTGACCAAAACACTAGAGTGGAACCAGAAGTTACTGGTTCTCCTTATTGTAATGCAGTTGTGTGTTTCTTTGCTCTCATCTCGCGTTGCTCTCTTGCCGATGTTGTTGTTCTCTTCGTTACGTGAATGGATTTGTCCAAACTTTCTTTACAAACTTCTGCTTCACAGACTTTCTTTAGCTGTAGGTAAAGAAAGTCTTAAACCAGACTGAGGCATCACCCCATTGCTGGAGGAGCGAGACCAAAACTCATTCAGGAGTGAGTGATGGAAAATGTGAGAGAAAATCCCTGTAAAAAGATGAAGGTAAAAAAGGTAAAGAAAAAAAAAATCTTGAGAATAGTCCCTCCAACATCAACCAGCCTGTGATTGCTGGGATGAACACATCATCTGCTGTGGATTTAAGTCAAGGTGTTAAATATTTTACTGATCATTCACATTCAAACTTAATTAAGAAATAGATGATGAGCCTGACCTTGAGTCAGTTTGTACGTTAATTACAGCATCTGTTGTTTCGTTTCAATCCAGAAAACCCTCTTGTGTGCTTACTGAAGAGACACACGATGAACAGACAAAGTCATTGTTTTTCCTCGCTGGCTCTGAACGAGTGTTTGCACTCGAACAACTGAGTTGGAGGAGTTCTTCATTATTCCTTCAGCATTATTTTAGCAAACCAAAAGTAGCAGCAGAATGCATATGGGAAAAGCAAACCGCTCCCTCTGTGTAGGAGGAGTCTTTCAGCAATTTCTTGCATGGCACTAACCCTGAGGCCGGGATATTTATAATATATCAACCAAGCCTCAACATTTAAGGCATAATTGACTGAAAAATCAATCTGTGGGAAACTGCATAGCCCAAGGGACTTTTTACATGGATATATCCCTTTTAAATTCCATATATTCCCAGGAGAGTTTTCCCAGGTTGCTGCTGCCTTACAGTCAATATTATGACTCTATCTGGAACATCTTCTTACTTAAAAGAAATTAATTAGGGTAACCTAAATTTAATCCATTCTGAATAAAGAATTGCATAGATGTGACTACGGATTTGAACAAACAGACTTTTTTTTTGTCCCTATTATTGCTGTTTCTAAATATTTGTACTCCTCTAATTCACAGGTGTCTGGTAAATGATTTCACCAAATATGGTTTATGTAAAATACCTTCAGAAAACCCTCGGTATCCATTAATCACTAGAGTGTGATAATGCTTTGCTGAGCCTGTGATGGATTTTCAGTAGTATCAGATCGGTGCCTGTTGGTATTATGCCTACAGACTAAAAAAATCTGTGATCAAAGTCACACTTCTTTCTCAGCAAAACGCAGTAGTCAGATAGTTAAACGTTATGGATTTATGGGCTGGTGTTTATTCAGCTGTTGTTTTCCTGGTGGTTATAACAACTTTTTTAAGTGGCCAGTGAGCCTGTTTTATGTACTCCATGGAGGTCTACTGATGGTCTTAGGGGGATTTTTTGGTCTCGATACCTTGAGATCAAAATGTAGCAACCATACAGTGGTGAGAAATAAAGAACCATTCCATTCCCAGAATGACTTTTGGTTGATGCCTTTCTGCTGTTTACAGAGCAGAAGTGCTTGGGCCTGTCTCTGCCAACCAGGTAATGCTCACGTGAGACCTCACTTGGAGGAACTTACAGGTTGGCCGGGGCTCTGAGCACCCTGCTCTGGTTGCAGATGTCCCTGCTCCCTGCAGGCGGTTGGACCCGGTGACCTTGAAAGGTCCTTTTCAACCCAAAGCATTCTGGGATTCTCTGATTTGGTGTTCTCTTGCACTGGGAGGTAATACAAAAGAAACTTAGTGCATTTTGTGTCAGGTATGAAAGAAAGCAACAGAATCTTGAGGTACACAGATAATGCATCCATTCCAGAAACATACTGAGCTTGAGACATCTGCCATAAATTGGGATATTCATCTGAGAATTTGTGGCATGAATCAGAGGACATGAGTGAAGAAGGGATGAAAAGCACTTTAAAAAGAAATGGACCGTCTCCAGAGATTAGATTTGACATCCTCATTTAACACATGGGAAGAAATAAGAGACTTGCAGCAGCTTGGGTCATGGAATGTGTTAAACCCCCTATTTCTGTAACACCGGGTGACGTGTTGATGGCATGAGTGAGTGAAAGCAGTCTGCTGAGTCTAGGTGGTTCAAGGGTCTTTCAAGTTGAAAGTGATACTGCTTGCTCCTGACGGTACAAATGGTCACACTGGTATCTTCTGATGCTTGTTCATTTCTTAGCTATATCAAATGTAGTAAGAAATGAAAGACCCGGTTTAATACCTGTGAGATGCTTGCTATCACTGCTCTGCAGAGCGCTCTCAGGACTGATGGTGCCTTCAGGAGAAAAAGCAAGACACAAATCAATGCCGGTGGTAACTGCCTCTCCATCTGCTCTCATCTGCTGTCCCTCCAACAGTTCCCTCTTCCCCATCTCACCAGAAATGAAATCTTCCATCACTGGTACAGGAAGGTAAAAGTTGAGAGCCATGGTTTCTCCCACCATTGTGAGGAGAGCAAGCTATGGTGGTTTCCACAGCACACTAACTGTCTGTGTCGTGCGCCACAGAGAATCTGGTGATCTTATCTTGTGATTGCGAGCATGAATGTGTTCAATGTTTCCATTGAATTTACCCCCAGATAGCTGAAAAACTGTCGAGAGTACAAGAGGGAGTGTGGAGGGAACTGAGATGATTTATTCCTTGGTAGTATTTAAAAAGTGAACCCAAGATCTGTGGCCTTCACAGCTGCTCAGCGTGCCACGCGCTGTGGCTGAGGGTGCTTGTTTGTGCACGCCTGTTTTCACCAGGAGAGGATGACCCAGTTACACTGAGATTTGGCTTTCCCAAGCTAGTGACAAGTGTGTGTCCACTGGAGAAATGCAGGGGTTATGTGCATTCCTGGCTCGTTCGAGTGTCGTACGGTAGAAGGAATACAGACGACAGCGTAAAGCTCCAGGTGCTGCGCCCAGGCACCCTGGCAAAGCGGCCGGATTTGGAACACCGAAGGAGAGGCGTGCGTTCCAGTTCCTGTGGGGAGCACTCGCATCACTGGGTGCCCGGGAGTTCGGAGAAGTGTGGTGTTTAAATGCAGGGCTGGCATTTTTCAGCCCTGTGTTCCTGGCGGCTCCCCAGTGAGCCGGGGGACCAGAACACAGCGCCTGGTGTTTGCAGGATCTCAGGGGAGATATTTCAGAGTTCTGCTGCAATTCAGAATGGCCCAGCTGGAGCTTCTGGGCTTGGTTTCTCTCCATCCTCCCCAGCACCTCTGCGTAGTTGGGGGAACGGAGCTGGCAGCAGCTCAGCCCGCTGCAGTGTTTTCCCGTATTGCCAGATGGGCTGCACTAAATGCCGTGTACTGAGCGCACGTGGCGCAGGGCACTGTCGTGTTCCCACTGTTACACCAGTGGCAACGTGGAGGAAAGCGCAGCCTTGCCCCATGAATAATACGTAGTTAAGTTTGTCATCAGTCTCGGGGGGGTAAGATAAACATGGGAAATGAAAATATTCAGTGTTTGAAAATAACCTAACGCTCTTCTCAAGCATTTTTTTCCTTTTCTCTTTCTCTGAAACCATAATCCCGGGGAGGCGTGATGCATGGTTTCCATCTAGCCTGATAAAGTAAGATGTTTCTGGCAAGGCTTTCCGTAGTACCTTAGTATCTTGCTGACACACCATGTCCAGCTTACGCTGGCTCTAAGCCTGCATTCTGCAGTCTTCTTATCGCAATTTGGGTCTCGGAAATTGCGGATCAGAGAGGCTGGACCTGTCACTACAGCTGAAAGGCTGTTTTCTAAATGTAATTTTATCTTGTTTGGGAGTTTTTCATTCACAATCTCATTAAAATATTCATGAGGGTTTTTTCTTGACTGGAATCATTAAGAAAATGCTTGATGCTCAGTGGCGTAGCTCTGCAATTCCCTTCTTGCTGGGTCTTTTATTATTCCACATGATCCCAATCTGATTTATTATTTTTTTTATAACAGTAATTCTTGTGTAAATTACCAGTTTTAAACACCACCTCTGGGAAAGATCAAACTGCAGTGTCAAAGAAGAAAGCTTCATTATAAGTGTGCTGAAAATTCTAGGAAATATTTATACCTTCATTGTCTTGTTTTTCTTGGAATGAGAATATCTGTAATTTGGTAGTAAACATGGAGTTTGAAAAGCCTGCTGGGCTCACCTGGCTCATATTTCACCAAAGCTGATAAACAAAGCCTCCCTGCTTCAGCATGTGCACAACTGAGCCAAAAAGGAATTACAACAAAGAAGGTGGCACTTCCAATCCTAGGATTTCATTTCATTTATTAGCTTTCTGACTTGTATAAGCAAACCCCTTTTGCTTTGAGCAAGGCAGACAAACAAAATGACTTCCTCACTAATGCCATCTTCTGGAAGGCACCAGGGAAGTGTGCTGCTCTGGGTTCCAGATGTTGGGGTTTAGCTACACAAGTTAGTTGAAACAGTCAAGGAGCTGATTTCTTTCCTGAGACCAGCACTGAAAATCCTCACCATGAGCCTTCCAAGATCTGTGCACAAATACTCTGGGATGGAACCGGAAGGTTTTAGGATTTCTTACCTGTGAGATGTGCCATGTCCTTGGGGCTAAGCTTAGCACAGGGCTGAAATATTTGTATGATGTCAATCCTGTAAAACCAGGAAACATCAAAAGAAAGGTTCTGTCTGCTCACTTGGATGGGCGCTTCTAGGAACCCAGGTTCCACAAGGACTCTGGTTTGGTTTTGCTCTGCTTTAGGGCACTGGGGAGCCTGTCTTCATTCCTGTGACTAACCTGGTGGGAATACTTGAATTTACTTACCTGAGCAGCAAGTCACATTCATTAACGTTCATCTATACCCTGTGGTTTTTATGCCTTCACCATACTGTACAAACAGGTCCCAAGAGCTATTTCCCCATGTTTTATTAACAAAGAGAGGGAAATAAATAGTAAAAGAGAAAACTAATACCTAACAAATCCTTACTTTTACTGACTGGTAGAGAAAATGATAGAATTTGGTAAAATGTGACATATCTGGCAAATGTTTTATTTGGTTTTACATGCAGCAAGCTGTGTCCTGTGCTTTGTCTATGCTCTTTGTGTACTGTTTATGATAGTATTTATATTTGAGGTTTCAGGGTAAAGCAACACTTCAAACACTGGCGTTCTTGCAAAAGTACTGTGTGACTGGTGTCGTCTTTTCAAGAACCAGGTCAGTGCTGGAAAGAGAATTGCTTTGTTGGTATAGGTAAAAGCTGCGACAGCCAGCAGAGGCAAGTTCTTAATCCTCTAGAGGCAGAATTTGTTTCCAGAGCTTTCAATCTTCATGCATTAAAACTTGATTTCATCCTGACTCCTGGGGCTGAATTTCCCGGTCTGCTCATTCAGCCTTCCTGGAAGGTGAGGAAGTAACAAAAGAGAAATGAGGGGCTTAGACAGCCCACTGCAGAGCTCTTGAGACTCAAGAGCAGGCAGTGAATTGTGCAGTGCTACACATGGCTCTTGGCATCATTAATTTTATTACTATTGGAGAAAGTTCCACACATACAGCTGATTTTCCTGCTGCTTCCAGATGGGGTCATAGCTGGGTCACTCAAAGCCATAGATAGGCCTTCTTCCCTTTTCCCCTCTTGTCAGGAAGGGATAATTGTCCCTTCCCAGCGGTTAGGATTCCCCAGTTAACTCTCTCAGCACAGTTTTGCACACTGGTGTGCTCTCGCAGCTGCCAGCTCCTGCCAGGTTGCACAACATGTGCTGTTTGTCCCGTGTGCTCCATAGGTTTCGCAGCGTCCGAGATGGGCGTGATTAGGGAGCAGAAGGGCACAGGTACTGGGGCTGTGGCCACGCTAATCCAGCTGCCTTACGGGTGTTCTCCTGCCAGTCGAGCTGCACGGTGAAATTAGAAGCATTCATATCACGCTGCTCCATGAATTATATTTGGAGCCCGCTGTGCTGTCTATTAGAAAGCAAACAGCAGCTGAGGAGCTGCACTGAAGAGGTGCCTCCCTGCTAGCTGGCTGTCTCCTCCTGTCAAATAAAACTGACATGGTGAAGTGTCTTCTCTCATGAGAGCACTTACGCCACACCTAGCAGCATGGCTTTCTCCTCATGCTATCCAGAACTCAGCTGCTCTCCACTCTGGGAGCTGCAGATCTTCCTACCATCTCTCTGCCTTGCCATCCACCGGAGAAGTAACACCTTCCTTATTATAGAGCTGTCCCTTTCTCCTCCTTCTGGACGCTGCATACGTAATATGTCTGCGCATTCAGCACTGCCATCCTGCAATTAGTAGTTTATAATTGCTTGTTCCTCTTCTAGTTGGTCCCACTTCGCACCTTTGCCGAATAACAGCACGCAGTCATCTCTGGTTATGTGCACACAGCGTAACCCAGATGGGTTCATTCTCACCTCTCGGCCTTCTTGTTGATTGCCAGCCTCGCTGAAGTGCTGCCACCGTTGCCTTGCCCGCTGACCTGCTGTTGATGGGCTTCTGAAAGCCGTGGGGAAAGGCTCACGCAAGACTGCACCTGAGCCAGGGGACACTTTGGGCCTTACTCACTTGTAGCTCCATTTGTGTCTGGGCAGATGGGCCAGTTTTAAGCGGAAGGGGAGGGACAGGCAGTGACTTGCTGCTGTGGGGAACGGTAGCTGCTGGTTTCACAAGCAAGGTTTTGTTTTGCATGGGTTAGAGCTGGTGCAGTCTAGCCCATAATGAGCACGTAAGTTACATCGTATTTTTAGCTTTAATGGAATTACTCTTGATTTACATTGCTCTCCTTGCTCCAAGTCGGCAAGCACCCCTCTCCTACAGCCCGGATAGAGCTGCACCAGAAATGATGAGGTAGGAGTAGCTGCCTTTTATTAGAAGCCAGCATTCATCTGAGGAGAATAACTGGATGAAATAATGCTGTTTGACCGTCGTGTGTCTGACAGTGATGTCTGAGTCCAAGAATGATCCAATGACCAAAAATGATCATTGAGTTTGAAATCTTTTCAAAAGTCTGTTGAAAAAATTCTAGGAAAAAATAATGTTTTCTTTCATATGTTATTGAGGAATAAATTCCAAAGACACTTATGGAATTATATATATACGTTTCTGCCTGGCACAGAGGTTCTGGCACCTTCTGAAATGAAGTATCTGTGCAGCTGCTGTAATGACCTTGATTCTGGAGTGACAATAGGGAGCAGAACCGTAAGTCACAGCTTAGCTTATTGCAAGGATAAATTTTTAATACCCTGTTTGTTGTTTGTATTTTATGAATGGTGAATATTTGTTTCTCTTCACAAGGTTTTCTGAATTGTTACATGCAGCGTGGCTCCCAAAAGTCCTTGCACAGACTGTCAAGTAGTGCTTTAAAGAGATGGCTGTGCCGTGCTGTTTGAAATGAGGCCAGAGAGGAGATTTCCATGCCTCGTGTATTTTCTCTTTGTGATCATTCCTTAGCAAAGAGAACTCACAGCAAGGTTAGGAATATATATACCTATATTGCAAGTGATGGCATTTGTCTTGGGAACCTCCCAATAACTCAGGAGGCTGAATGCAGAAAAGAAGGGGAATAGGTAGTAAGGTTCCTAATCTACAAATACATCCTTGCAGGGACACAGCCCCAACCAAGGACGCAGCAGCAGACAGAGGTGCCGTCTCTTTCTCTTGATTTCTGCACAATAATAACCCCACGGCAGTGGTGCTGCATCATGCCAGTCTAGCGCTGTTGCGTTAGAACACGTGGGAGAGGGGGGTTTGTGATGGCACTGGCTAGCCCTCTGCTCGCTCGCCTGGCCGTGCCACCCCTGCGCCCCAGGGAGTCTGCTGACGGATTTCGGGAAATTTGGGGTTGAAATTACAATTGCAAAGGTGGCATTCCTGCAAGTCCCAGAAGATTGCAATATAAACTCGTCCTCTAGACGAGACCAGAAAATCTGATTCTGCTTCAGATTCGTCTTCCCCAGCCACAAGAGGTTTCAGAGCTTAGACCTTACTGGGTGTGCAAGTCAAGTACCTGGAGACGCAGCTCTGCGCAAAACCCTGCTGCTCTTTGTAGAGTTGCTCACTTCTTACCACAGCCAAATTCTCTCTTTAGTTTTAAGGTGAAAGTGATCTTTCAGCCCATGTTGTATTGGGATTTATCAGGCGTGGTAAAGTAAGACAAATAAGAAGGGAAGCTGCTTGAATTCATTGCTTCTAAGACCTTTGGTTTATAACTAGGAAAGGACCCGAGGAAAGAACATTTCACTATATTGTAAGTTATGGTAAAAGCTGCCGCAGAGAATGGCAGGGGGCAGTTTATATAATTAAATATATTCTGGGGGAAGACAAACCAAAGTGAGCAATCCATCAACTGCCTTGAATGGGTATGGAGATAAATAAAAGTGACTTTCTTCTTAAAAAGCCTTTCGTTCCAAACACCAACGGGAGGCACAGCGGACTGCTCTTAGCAAGTGCCCAGAAGGCTACAGAGAGGCTGCACACGCGCAGCCAGTAAAGCAAGGGCAGTAATGTATGGGAAGAGGGTTGTACTGGGGGAACTTTCAGAGGGTATGAGGTTGATACCTTCCGTCGGGGCTCGTGGACATCCCGTGTAGGTGTAGTAGTAGAAGTGGCGCTGGTTTCCCATAGTTAGGTGACATTTCAGCTGCAGCTTTTGCTATGGCTGTGGTGTTTGTAGAGCCTCTGCTTTGTCTTCACGAGTTTCTAGTGAAGAGGGAGCTCTGCCACAGCTTGCTGTGAGCTGCCTTCTCTGCTCAGCTGCTCGTTTCCGTAGAACTTCTTGGAACTTCACAGCTTGGACACTCTCAGACTGAGATGAACGCGATTGTTTTGTTAACAGGAATCGAGGGCTGGGGAGTGGAAGAGAGAGACCTGCGCACACATTTATCCGCACTCAGGCAGTGTGGTCATGGGTTTCCTGAGGAGGCCAGGCTATGACATTAAGGTCCAAACAAGGGTGAATGGTGCTTCTTTCCCTTCTTATCTCCTGGCTCACACTGTTAATCTTAAGATTTAGAACACTGTCCTTAATTTAAGGTTGACTTGCGGGGGCAGAGGTGACCGTCATTTGTAAATAGAAGGAAATGAGCTCTGACCTTTAGCTGGCACAGCAGATTAACAATCAATAGTGCAGCAGGACAGATAAATCAGAAAAGCCAAGTCATATCCTTTATAGTTAAAGGCCATATGAATGGTCCAGATCCAGGACTGTGCCTTGTGTGGAAGGCAGGATGGATGTTCCTCTCTCTTGCAAATTTCTGACACGATGATTGACAGTTGGTCCTGATAAATGGTGCAGAATCCTCAAAAGGCAGGCGGCTGTGACGTGAGAGGAGAGAGGCAAAGGCTCCCGGTCAGGCTGCGTGGGAGGAGTGTGGCTTTATGACAGGTCCTGCAGTGAGGACAGTCCTGTGGCTGTCTGGGGCACGTGGGCTTGACTGGAAGCCCTAATTGTTGTGGGGGCACGAGCCTTCCCGGTGCCATGGCAGGGCAGCTCAGAGTCAGAAAGGAAGGAGGGGTTGTTCAGGTCAGTTGTCTCTGCCCTTAGCTTTGCTCCTTGTATTGCTCCACACAACAGGGCTGCGGCCGTGTGCTCTCTTCCGCTGCCTGTCCATGTGGGGCTCCAGCACCCCTGAGAATCACTGCCTCCAACCCTGCCCTGCCCTGGCAGAACACGCGAGCAGTCCGGCTGCTGGCGTGACACAGCTCCCACATTTCAAAGTGAGTGGCACTGAGCACGGAGCAGGTTGTTAATAACACAGAGTTCTAACCGAGTGGGTTCGTAGCGTTACCCAGACTAGCAAGTAATTGCAACCTCCTTGCAAAATTACCCTTAATCGGAAGATACTTGTCCTGCATCCCCACCGCGTATTTGAGCTCGGAGTGGTGCCAAAAAGAAGAGAGAGGCAGAGTCCTCTGAGAAGATCGCATCGAACCTCTCTGTCCCCTTAACACCTGAGTGTTGGTAATTATGTCAGCTTCTGAGTGTCAGCAGCATTGCACTTCCTCAAGAGAGAACACTTGTAACGTGCCAAAACGCGCTTGGCTGGGATTCTACCCATGTATCCAGCCAGAGCAGCCGGCCAGCGTTCGATGCGGCTCAGGTTTGAATCATGCTGGCAATGAAAGTTTTATAAAGCCCTGCCTGAGCCGAGACCCGCGCAGGCGGGCGGCACCGGGCTGAGGCACGGCCGGTACCTGTCCTCAACGAGAAGTTGTCTCTCGGTAAGCGTGGGGTTGGCATCGCCGTGCCGCGTGTGCACACACAGGCACACACACGCACACGCACGCTTCCTGTGGGCGCAGGAACACAGAAAGGCAGAGCATAGGAACACAGAAAGGCAGAGCACACGCACACCCCTTGTGTTCCAGCTTCCTAACCGGCTCCTGCGGCTTCTCCCCTTGCTGAGCCTGGAGTACAGAAGCGCGAAAGAATGAAAGCGGCGCTCTGGCCCGTGATGCACAGCCCCGGAGCAGCCGTGGGCTTTACGGGAATGACATTTGCGGCTGACATCAGATCTGAGTATTTGCATTGGATTTCGGTGCCGGCATCGGAGGTGTGGCTTAGCAGGGACACTGTTTCAGCCTTCTGATCCAGCTAAGCAGCAGCTCGGGCTGAGAAGATACTCACTCCCCTCGCCTCCGCTATCCTGCTTGCATCTGACTCCTCCCTCCTGCAGCTCAGAACAGCGCAGGGCGAATCCAACAGCCTCTCATTTCTACTATGTTTCTCCCTGAGCTACTAGAGCTTGAACATACCTGATATCCTGCCTCCGTTTCAGCTGAACTCGTGAGTAAGGCACGCTGCCTGCTATCTGTCAGAAGTGAATGGCATGTTATTACCTGAAGAGCCTGATTTAACCATCTTTCGGTACTGAGAGGATTATGAAGAGCTGCATTTTTTTTCCGTATCTTTGATACTTCATTGTTGCCTGATTTTTCAAGAGCATGAGTTGTTCTGGTTATCACGGGTGCTTTCACCTGAATATTTCTTCGTCAGATGCTACGATAGAGAGTCTAGGAAAACAAAAAAAACTTGTGATGTGGAGCTAACAGTTCTGGTTTCAGCTAGGGAGAACTTGCAGAGTCAGTGCAAAGGCAAAGAAAAAGATTTGCCAAGGACAATGTCGGTACCGCCTGGTAATTTGTCACTGAACGGGACGAGCTTCTTCGCTGAAAATCACAGCGTTACGGATAAGCCTGGCGAGCAGAGAACTTTGAATGTCTTTCTATTCTGCTTGACTTGTGTCACTGCATTCACAGCACTCCTGGGCAGCATTTATTCACTAGTTTCCCTGCTGAAAATGCAAACCAAAACCACGGTTTCGGTGATTGTCACCTCTCTGTCAATAGATGACTTGATCAGTGTTGTGCCTGTGATTATTTTCATGCTCACCCAGTGGTCCAGCGATGTCCTCCCCCGGCCTCTGTGCACCACCTCAGCGCTTTTATATTTATTCCAGGGCATTTCTAGCAACCTGAAAGGGTCTCTTATAGTTTCTTACAACTTCTACACCATCAACAAAACCAAGACAATGAGCTGCAGCAGTTCCAAGCGACGAGCAAGCACAGTACGGGTCATTCTTTCCATTTGGATTGTCAGTTTGCTGATCTCCATTTTGCCTCTCTGTGGTTGGGGCAGGTACATCCCCACCTCCTGGGGTTGCTTCACTGACTGTGCCAGTTCCTACATCTTGTTTTTATTTATTGTCTAC
Organism: Chloroceryle amazona; assembly: GCA_027560015.1. Classification (NCBI taxonomy): domain Eukaryota; kingdom Metazoa; phylum Chordata; class Aves; order Coraciiformes; family Cerylidae; genus Chloroceryle; species Chloroceryle amazona. The sequence goes on along the minus strand of JANHFX010014034.1, from coordinate 3,954 downwards.
TCACTGTGCTTCTGCCTCCTCACAGTGCTGTCTGTTCCTCTAAGTTACCAGCTGTTGTGCTCAGACGAGCAACAGCTATTACACACTGATTACCAGGAAATCTCTCAAGGCTACACCACCCCTGGGACACCAGCAGGCTGCAGTACTGCCACCCCCTCTCTGTCACCCATGGACCCTGTGGATAAAACCCTGAAGCATTTCCAAAGCGCACGTCCAGGCTCGGAGGCAGTGTGTAGGAAAGGTGTGGCCGAGAGCGGTGCACCCGAGCCCCGCAGCGTGAACAGCATTCAGAGCAGGAGCTGCACGGTGGGCTTTGCCCAGAAACGATTCTCCCTGATTCTCGCGTTGACAAAAGTCATTCTCTGGCTTCCAATGATGGTAAATTGTCAGATTGCTTTGCTTTCTAATGTCTGCTTATGTTTCAGTGGGGCGTGAGCTGGTGTGCCATGGATTGAAACAGATGAGCAGTAGCCATTGCAGTTCTTCCATATAGTGTAGTTTGTGCCAGCAGAAGTCCTTTTCAGCAGGTCTGTGTCACTACATGTTATAACTGCCTGTCAGCGGGTCTGGCAGCACCTGATTCCTTGGTGCGTTACTCCATCCTCACATCTCTGCTGTCACCTGAACACAGGGATGATACAGTCCACCCTTCTGTGTTGCCAGCCATCTGACGGGTGTTTGTCAAGCGTTCTGGGCTCTGGATTGTACTGAGCTAAGCTCTTGTGCCCCTCCTCACAGCTGGGGGTCACATCATTTGCCAGACTGGCTCCAGAGTGGGAGTTTGGTAGAAAAAAGAGGTTTGCTCACACCTTTTTAGTCTCTGGGGTGTGTTGGGAGGTAGTGCCGTCCACGTGCATGCACTGGTGTATTTGGGAACAGGCACGTTCATGTGAAGTTAGAAAAGAGTCTGCTGAGAACACGGAACATGGGTTTGGGGCAGTGTTAGCCCTGTCCCCGAGGTGTGCTTAGAGCTGGCACCCGAGCTGCCCTCCCAGGAAGGAGCTTTACAGAGCATCTGCAGCGCAGCCCGGGGTGCTGCAAGTCCTCTCGCGTGTTGCTGGTCAGGAGGTGGGCTTCCTCGGTGCCGTGCTGGACAGGCTGAGCTAGCAGGCTCTTCTGAGCTGCTTGGATCCTGGGTTGCCTGTTTGAATAGTGCTCAGGCACTGCCTTGTGCTTAAGGGAGGGTTTTTCTGAGCAGTGCAGACTGAGGAGGAGAGCCTCTGTCAGTGTGCTTTCTCCAGTCCCTGCTAGAAACCCCACCACGGTGAGGCTCAGCAGACATGACTGATAATCCTCATCTTTGGCTCGTGTCATAGTCATGGGGAGATGTTCCCTTTACTCCTGGAAGTGTCTCAAGTGCCTGAAGCAATTTAAATTTCAAAATGTTGTGTCTTTCAGATACAAATGGTTGTCCAGCACATCACTGGTTTTCAGAGCCTTTCCTTTGAGACACTGAGCTTCCTGCTGACTTTGCTGGCTGCCACAGTCACCCCAGTATTCGTCCTGTCCGAACACTGGATCCACCTGCCCTGTGGCTGCATCATTAATTGCAGGAGGAATTCATACGCAGTCTCTTCAAAAGAACTCAAAAGTAAGTATGGGAGGGTGACAGGCAGTGGAGTGTACCCTGTAGTGAAGAGGAGGGGAGGCTGGTGTCCGTAACAGTACTTCGTACTCCTTGAAATCACTTCTCTGAATTACTGAGGCATTATTCAGAACACTGAATGGGACTCCCAGCATTCAGCTGGATGGAAATAGTGGACACTGAGGCACAGAAGCGTGGCTGGTTTTTGCAGGTCACTGTCAGATCTTACAGCAGAGTCTGATGGAGTCAATCCCAGTTTCACTCTCCTCTCCTGCCCTGGGAAAGAGTCTGACTTGCGCTAATGAAATAGATGGAACATGCTGAACTTGTTGAATGTTGTGGGTGAAAAACACTGTGCTAATTGTGAGCAAATTATAAGGAGGAGAGGAGCCATTGTTTGTACACCTGCGCTGTAGCTGCTAACAGGAACCACAGCGACACCGGTAGCGAAGAGCGAAGGACACGGCTGATGGGAGGGGCCTGCATCTCAGAGGGCTTATGCTGCTTGGTGACAGCTGAGGAACTCCTACACGGCTTTTGCCTAAAAGTATGCCCCTGAATATTTCTAAAGTTTACCTTGGTGTAACAGAGGATGACAGACCTTTACTGGTAACCTCTTTGAATCTTCTCAAGCCCTGTTTTTGGCTGGGTCTCTGCAGTTACACCACTTCTGTTCTGTTTTCATCTGGAACTTGATTGTGTGGTTGTACCCAATCAGAGAAACATAACCCAGAGAAATACAGCTGTCACTCCATGAAGCGAAGAACACTCCTAGGCTTCTGTGAATGAATAACATCATACTGGTGGCTAAAAGGCTGTGTAATACTTCTCTGTACGTTCCCTCGCCACGGTTACTTACGGAATACCTCAGTCTCTGGTGTTCTTGTGTCTGCCCGCAGGGCCTGCATTTTGAATTACAAATGAAAGTGTTTCCAGTATTCTTCTGAGGGAAGTATTTCTTATGAAAAAGCTTTACTGAAGCTTATTACACCTACTAATATAAGTTCAGTATCTTTATTAGTGATTAATTGACAGTAATTGCACACGAATGTACACATGTTGTTCATACTTTTGCTCTCTGGGACAGCCGAAAACGTACAGGCTTGAAAAAATCCATCTGTTCAGCAGCAGGAAAACCTGGGGAGTTTGAAGGATAGAAATCTGCCACAGGATGTTGTGGAATGGAGTAACAGAATAGCTGAGTTGGAGGGGACCTACACAAGGATCATCTAGTCCAACTGCAAAGGTTAGGAACTAAAGCCTTCGGAGGATCTGTGTGTTGTTTCCCATGCTGTGGAGTGAAAGTCCTCTGCCACTGGTGGGTGAACTCCTGACAGTGGAGACAGCGAGCTCCTGAATCCCAGAGGAAAGCTGCTCTCATCCATGGCTTGCACTTGATTTCAACACTTTCTCCAAGTGCAGAATGGCTTGTGCTGTGACCAGAGCTGATGTAACCGCCTTCCTGCAGCAGATGACTGCAGCTCATCAAGACTGTTCATTTCAGATGGGTTTAGCAATGCTGTGTAGAGAGAGAAGTGGACAACAGATGGAAAAGTAACCAATATAAAATGCTTTGAAATAGGATATTTTGAATGGGCTATATAGGGTACAAATAAAGATGGAAATTTTTAGTTAGTTGTTCAATTACTGTGTAAGATGAGTTAGAGCACTGAATTTAGTATTTACAAAAAATTAATGATGCAAGTACTTAAAGCATTTATTTTTTATCGCATAATTCTGTTTCTTGCTTGGCTTTTGATATTAAAGGTTAGTTGTAGATTTTTAGAAATATTTTACCATTTTGTACAATTTTTCACCTTTAGGAATACTGCTGAAACAGGCTGGGGAAAAAGGTGTCTTACAGAATTTCAGTGTTTCCTTCTTGTGTGTGTGCTTCTGAAAATGGCAGATAATCCGCCAGTCTCTGGGAGCTCGCTACCTTTGGAATGTATGATGTCTGAACGCGTTCCGAAGGCAGCGTAAATAACGCACCGAGAAGTCATTCTTCTCATCAACTCATTCTTTTCAAGAGTGGAAAATTGTCCATTTCTCCCAGTGTAAATAATTTATTCCATGTTTAAATGTCATTTTCCTTGTATACATCATCTCGGTTTTCTTCTTGGCTTTGACTCTTCCAGCTTGACTTTTTCTTTTTCCTTCCTGCTTAGCCAAACGCCGGGGGTTCGAGTTCAACCTCTCCTTCCAGCAAGGTTACGGAATCTACAGAATATCCCATGAAAACCACCGCCACCACCAGCACGACGGCGATGGCCGGTCTCCGTCCCGTCACAGCCTGGTGAGCTACGGCTGCGCTCCCTGGAGCGAAGGCCAGGGCAGGGGCCCCGCGTTCAGCACGGCGGCAGCGGACA
>JANHFX010014033.1:6724-21205 GCA_027560015.1 Chloroceryle amazona | reverse complement strand
TTCTAAACCTGCCTGGACGCGTTCCTGTGTGACCTGTGCTAGATTGTATGATCCTGCTCTGGCAGGGGGGTTGGACTCGAAGGTCTCCAAGGTCCCTTCCACTCCTGACATCTTGTGATCCTGTGACTACACAGTCCCTGGCTTTTTAAAAATGACCGGAAGAGCTGTTGAAAATACACATGTAAGAGCTGGAAGAGTAGATAACAATTAATTCACAGTAAAGCTTTTAAATAGACATTTAAAAAGTATGCTGTGATCTCAACCTATTTGACAGAAACTGTTGAGCACAAACAAATGTGCAATTACCTCCTGTGAATTTGGAAGGGTATCTTGTGGCTAAACCTGCTCATCCTAGCGGTCTACACTTTCATGCTAAAAGAGAAAGTAATCTCAGCCAAGGTTTACAATGGTAAAGGCAAACATTTAATAACCAGGGAGCTAAATTTAATCTTTTACAGTTACATTTAGGCACCATATGGTCATATTTTCAAAAACACTGGGATGATTTAAGAGGAAAAGCCCTATTAAAATCTACCGGGACCTGGACACTTTAGAAACTGTTACCCATCTGAGGTTGCATATCTTTCAGAATTAGGGTTTATGTAACTTCACATAATCATAGTTCTATAAAATAACAAATTGTCTTTAAACAGCTGTTGACATTCTCAAAAGCTGTATATTCACTCCCACTGAATGGCACCACATGGTGAAAGAGGCTCAGTGTTATTGTCGTATGTCTGAACAGTGACAGCTAGCTTGTTAAAAGTGTATACCCTGCTGTGTTGAATGCAGATCGGTGTATTCTTCTGAGAACCGTGTTTCACTCTTAAAATACTATGATTGACCTGCAGGGTGGGAATTACCAACCTCAGGCCCACCATCAGCTAGCTACCAGCAGGTAGTAAAGGCAGTCCTTCTTTGGATATAAAGGGTCTGCAGAAGAACAAACTGACATATTTTTTAAAGTGACAGTTCAGAGGTTTGGATTAGAAATTCCTGTTAATTTGCATGAGAATTCAGTTCTGCACATTATTCAGGAAACCGTGGACCTCTCAGGCAAAGTGTCTTCCGCTGTGTTTTTCTGTTCTGTCAGTATTCTCTCTGGTGTCATTGCACCTGGATCTGACAGTCACATCCAGCTTTAACAGGCTTCCTAATCTCAACATAAACATCAAAAACAAAATAAAAAAGAAGAGCTGCATGCCAGGTTTTGTTTTGTTTTATGAGAAAAGTCCCCTTCACATTAGATTTGTGATAAACAGTTTGGGACCTATCTGTCCTTTGGAAGTGACCAGTGTTGCAATCTCACTCTGAAATCTTGAATTTTCCTTCTTGTCCCCATGCATAACCTATCTGGTTATATGTTGGAGTTCTAGTCCTTTGCACCATGTTCCGCAGCAGTAGAATTCATCTGGATGTTTATGATTCTTTGTCTATTTCATAAAAAATCAAAACTTACAGCTAAAGAAATGTTTCTAAAAAACACTTCCAAAACTATTTCCAAAAGCGATTAGCTCATGCTGTCAGACTTCCTTAGCAAAGCAACTAGCTAGAACAGAATCAAGTATAAATAATATAAATATAAATCTTATTCTAGTTTATGTGATGGATTACCTTTATGTGATGAATTACCTTTCAGTTAAAGCTTTTCCACGTCCCACAGGCTGGATCCACATACAATTTTGATGTCTCAAGTGCATCTAAAACAATTTACTTAAACGCTAGGAAAGCAAATTGTGCATGATAGTATGTTTGAACAGCTGTTAATAGATCTGGGCATTTCTAGTTTGTTGGTATCTTTCTGCTATCACAGTGTAAATTTTCAGAATTGCAGAACTTTTTCCAACGTATTAATTTTATTTGCTGTAAGAGGATGTTTCATTGGCAGTGGATGCTTCATTTATTTTTGTTCAGGAACAAAATAATGTAACTACACCCTTGTCCGTGGTGATTACCCTTTCATTCTATTTTTTTTTATCTTAACTGACTTTCAAAAACACCCAAATAAAAAATAACCTGGCAATTTAATCACATATACAATCTATCTGAACTCAGTCAAGTAGTGCAATACTAACAACTTTGCAAAACTCAGTCATCCCACTGTTACTCCACCTTTCAAACTGTCTTCAGTTGTAACCTATCAACTGAAGATGTAATGAAGTGCAGCATGAGTCAAGGTAGCCGAGGAATAAGCAGCAGAGCTGGTGCATCCCCTCAATCCTTAGCCAGCCCATCCTGCCAAGAGGCAGGGCTCCTGGCCTCACTGGGTACACCACTGTGGTTTTAGGACTGACTGTAGTTTTTATAGAGCACTGCAGCATGCTGTGCATATGCACCAGTGAACTTGCAGGCCCTTGCAAGGTGAACTTTTTGTCCCTTGAAAAGGACAGGTCTGAAGATACACAGCCAGCCTCCTTGGCCAGCAGCAAAGTAAAGCAAAGCAAATCAAGCTCCAAATAGCTGAACTTCATCTCCTCTCCCTCTCTTTCCCTGCAGCTCTGCTGCATTGGCCAGCTGGTGCTTCTTAAAGCAAGAAACACCGTGCTGGCCTTAAAATTGAGTTAGCAAAGTTTCTCTTGGGTGTGTGCCCCTGAGAGGATAAAATGGAAAATGACAGAAATGTGATTACACCCAAGAGCAGAGGCAATGTTGAAGTCTTATTGAAAGCGTTGGTGTGTGAATTTGCAGACTAGCAATGACTAAACACTTATTTGCAAAATTGCTTCCTTTTAGTTGGGTTTTCAGGGTAGTTCTGAATTTCAGCTTGTAACCCAGGCCTGCTTTATGCTGTATTCATTTAGGAAGGGTGAAGACAGTCCACATGATCTACTGTTATGAAATATTCACAGATTAAAAACCCCAAATTTCGCCAAACTAAGAAAGATTTCTTAAAAGAGCAGTGGATAAAGCTTATTAATGTTGATTTATCTAGCCTCAGGCCAAGTCATTGTATCAATTCCCTTACACAGTAAATTCTGCAAGAAAAGCTGTAATTATTTGCTCTGTTATATGGTAAAATAATCACTGCAGCAGTAACCTGTACAATTCTATTAAGACAGCTAGAAGACAAGGATGGAATAAGAAAGCAGTAAGAGGCAACACATCCATCACTGCTACCTGTGATGGCTTTCAGAAAGGATCATTACCCTCTAACAGTATAAGAAGAAACGACATATTTTCTTTTGTCCCTGCAAGCTTCTTCACATAGAAGAAAAGGAAAAACGTAACACCAAAAGAGAAAAAGATGGAAGTTACAGAGAATGATGTCACCTGAGAAAAGTAGTTTTGTCTGTACAGAATACTAATTGTGATTTCAGAGCATATCAGTTATACCTGATTATGTGTAGCCAAAAGTATATTTTTTATATTCTTTTATATAATTTGTAGGTATGACATCTGTATCTATTGTGTAGTATGGACATACATACTCCTGTGCAAAAAAATGTTGTAAATAGGTCTTAAGATTCCATTCTTAAAAAATTTATTAAACCACCAGAGAATGTAAAAGCCAAGTCCTTGATGCTATTAAATCCTAAAAAAACAGGTGGGATCATTTAGTTAAATTCCAGCTATTACATCTCTATTCTAAGTTTTAACAGAATAGAATAGAATAGAATAGAATAGCGTACTATTTCAGTCGGAAGGCACATACAAAGGTCACCTAGTCCAAATGCCTGGCCAAAAGTTAAAGCATATAGTTAAGGGCATTGCCCAAATGCCTCTCAAATACTGACAGGCTTGGGGCATTGACAACCTCTCTAGGAAGCCTGTTCCAGCATTTGACAACCCTCTCAATAAAGAAATGCTTCCTAATGCCCAATTTAAACCTCCCCTGGTGCAGCTTTGAACCATTCCCACATGTCCTATCACTGACTCCCAGGGAGAAGAGATCAGCACCTCCCTCTGCACATCCCCTCCTCAGGAAGCTGTAGAAAGTAATGATGTTACCTCTTACCCTCCCTTTCTCCAAACCAGAAAAGCCCAAAGTCCTTAGCCACTCCTTATAGCATATTCCTTCCATCCCTTTCACCAGCTTTGTTGCCCTCCACTGGATGCACTTAAGGACCTTAATATCCTTCTTAGATTGTGGAACTACACACAGTATTCAAAGCAAGGCCACACCAACACTGAATATAGCAAGATAATAACCTCTTTTGACCAGCTGGTTATACTGTTTGATGCACTCCAGGATGTGGTTTGCCCTCTTTGCTGCCAGGGTACATGGCTGACTTCTGCTTGAGTCTGATGTCAACCAGCACCCCTAGATCCTTCTCTGAAGGGCTTCTCTCCAGCCACTCCTCCCTCGAGTTATACTTGTGCCTGGCATTGATCTGTCTTAGGGGCAGGATCCAGCATTTTGATTTCTTATTTTTCATCCCATTAATCCCAATTGCTCCAATCTATCCACATACATCTTATCCTTCATGAGGGTCCACAGCACCTTCTAGGTGAGTAGTATCAGGTAACTTGCTAACAGTGCAATTTCTGCATCCAGATAGTTGATAAATATATCGAACAGAACTGGTTCTAGAGTTGAACCCTGGGGAACTGCTGGTGACTGGTCACCAGCCAGATGTAGCCCCATTCGCTACAATGCTTTGAGCTCTGCCCTTCAGGCAGTTCTCCACCCAGCACACTATGAACCCATTCATCCCACAAATGACAACTTATCCAGATAGATGCTGTGAGGCACAGTATCAAAAGCCTTACTAAGATCCAGAAAAACTATACCCATCACCTTCCCTTCATCCACTAAGCAGGTGACCTTATCACAGAAGGATATCAAATTAGTTAAACAGGACTTTCCCTTTGTGAACCCGTGTTAATTGTGCCTGATTATTGCATTATTCTTTAAATGCCTTTCAACAGTACTTAGTATAATTTTCTCCATAATTTTTCCAGGACAACCTCACTGAAAGTTAGCTATGACTTCACATCTTCACAAGTTGTGCATTATGCAAGTACAGATTAAAATAGAGATCATCCACTGCAATAATGGCAGTGCAAGATGCAGACCAGTTTTCAAGCAGTCACAAAGTTCATGTGTTAACCTCAACAATCATTTGCACAAATTACTATTCGCTAAACATAATCCTTGCATGTCATTCTTATGCTTACAGCACAAATATGTAACAGAAATCATGCTAGAATATAGAAAGGTTAAGCAAGAAAATTGAAATAACGTGAAAAGTCCTTCAGAAACTTTTGAAAATTATTTACTGATTTTTTCCAAGGGTACAATTGTGTTTGTGTCCCCACAAATGTTAGAATACACACATGTAGGATCTACAACCCTCTAAAACCTATTTCCACCAAAAAAAACCCAAACCAAAAAACCAGACTGACTTAAGACACAGAATACTTGAAGCTCCTGTGAATCAGTACAGCAGGACCTCTTATCTATAGGATTCCCACCATTCACTCATCTATTTACTGGAATTGATCTCAGTCTTGGCTACCAGTCAAATTCTTGTTTATTCAGGTTAAATCAAAATTTCTCAGACATTGAGAGTTTATTCTTTGCTAGGTAAATAAGCCCCTTTCTTCATAACTCTGAAAAAGAAAACACTTTGTTCTTTCTTGGTTATGTTGGGTGCTATCATTCTGAGGTATCTGAAAGAAGATGGCTTTTTGAGAGTAAATGCTCAGTAATTGAGAATTTTGGCTCTGCTTAACTCATCCAAATCTGAATATTTATGAATTAACCTTTTGCTAAGACATTCAGAGACTGTAAATTACTGAAAATGACCATTAAAATGAAACTGCTAGGTGCAATATAAACTTCATATCTGATATCAAAAATATTATTTCTCTACCTGTTGATGATCAATTTTTGCAGTGAATACAAGGAGGTATAAATAGCTAAACTCTAGAGGAGTACTTCCAGTATTTTTGAATTAGTAGTCAACATAATACCAATATAAATTGTTTAGTCAATAAATTCAGCTACAGAAATTAAAATATTTTAAAATTCAACTTACAAAATTCTTTATTAGCCAAAAGAAAATATAATCAAGGCAATAAATCATCCTTAAAAACATAAATATTCTGACCTTAAATATTCCTATAGTAATTACTCCTGAGTAATGGAGGTGACACAAAATTAAAATCTCACTCTAACAACTTTTAATAAAAGAAAAAAAATATATTAGCTAATTAAAATTCACAAACTTTCACAGTGGAAGAATATATGGAATACAAAGTATTCCATTTAATTATATCAGTATTTACCCTGATTCTTTATATTATCTTATAAAATCTTAATAATAGAATTATATGGATTTAAAGAACTTTCCTTCATAGTGTTTTTACTCTTGTAATCATCTGGGTTAAGTAAGACCAGTAAATCATCAATGCTAGTAACATCAACTGTGTGCAAACCCCTTTTAATACAGTATCATGAGCCATGCCTACCATGCATTTTGCAATACACATGAAAATCAAGGATTATCCAATATATCAACAATGCAGAGCCTTAGACCTATGAATTTGTTGATGCACCTTGTACATTATTGGTTTATGCAATGAAAATTTTTTAATTTGGATTCAGTTCTGCAATTTCATTTATATGTAACTTACAGGAGCACTTTTTGGATTAGGAATGATTCAGTGAAAATGTCAGTCTTGGGGTAGAATTCAAACTTTCTGCACAGCCACTTTATTTACGAGCATCTGTCAAACTGTATTTTGTAAGCCCTTTTTCTAAATGGTAATTCAACTCTCTCCTCAAAATCCACCTGGTCATGTCTGTCTCCTTCAAGGATGAGTCATATTTAACAAGAGGAACTTCCCTCTGTCCTTACACTGGGCATTCTTCAGGGCAGGCACTGTTTGTTTTGAGACTGTAGCACTGAATCTGTGATGACAACATATAAACAAATAACACAACTTCCTATTCACATGATTTAGAATGTCCATTATCATGAGTATTTAAGCAAGCTGGAGTGCTGGTACCTAAAACACAAGCATGAAAACCAGGAAACTTAAGTGCTCTTTTCACCTGCCACGTACTTCTCCAGGAATGTTTAATCTTAAAGTTATTTTCTATGGCTATAAAAGATGGATATTCCCTCTTTTTTAAAAGAAAGCTAATTGGAAACTTACTTATTAATTTCTGTCAATATTGGAAGAACATGACTCAAAACAATTCCATACAAGCAAAATTACATTAATTTTCTTAAATTAATGGTAAGCAGCCAATAGGCAACAGGAGCAAAACTCAATATAAGGGCAACATTCTTTAGGAGTTTCTTTCCTGTCCCTCTTTGTAGGGGGAGAAATAGTGAACTTGAAAGTTTAAAATATTTTCTAGCTTTGCAGAACAAAATAAACAAGTGTCAATGCTCTTTAAATGAATTAATATGGTACATTAAACAAGTTGAAATAGGTACAAGATGTTTTGCTATCTGAACTAGTAGTCATCATGTTATGTCCAGAAACAAGTCCTTGCACTGAGAACCTGTCAGAGACAGAAAAAACAATCCAAAAATTTCATTATCAGTAACCAAATTGCTAAATTGCAAATGGACGTTTTGCTTAATGTCGTGTTTGGATGGTAACTACTCAGACTTGAAATTAAAAAAAAGAAAGAGAAAATTCAACGGATTCAGAGCCAGCTGCTAGCTGAGCAGTGTGGCAGCTCTGGGGTGGTCCTGGGGTGGGCAGCAGGGTGGTAGGTCTGACAGAAGCGGTGGACAGGGTTGTACACCCTTCATGACTGCTGCTTGCAGAGTCCACTGACCCAGGAAGGTCTGAAGGGACCTTCCCATGTGCTCTTCTTCCCCAGCAAGGGCCACTAGGCTTCAGGGCATCCCTTGGACCCACTGCCCTCTCCCTGGCAAGCAGCAGCCTCACTCAGCTGCAGCCTTGGCTCTTTCCCAGTTTTGCTCCCTGGGCAGCAGAGGCTGGAGAAATGTATTCTGGGCTTCTCATAGAGGGTAAGGTCAGAGAGATACCAAGGGAGGGCAATAGTCAGTCAAGGAAACACAGCAATGAGAAGACAATCTTCACCCAGCTCCTTCACATTTCCCTGAAAACAGCTTTATTACTTAGCCTTTCCATACCCTTAGTCCCTGTCTCTCCACTGATTCTCCAAAGCTCCCTTACTCTCATAAATCTCCACTGACCCCCACTACCTGTCTTTCAATGTGATCTCTTGGCATTATTGTTGTCTCCAAGATGTCCCACCTCCACTGGCACATCCTCCACCGTAGCTAGTGATGGGCTGAATAATTTCATCTAAAATGAGTGTGAAAAATTCAATCAGAACAATATCTTTTGGGATTGCTATTTAGAAAAGGAGATTTTTTTAACATATTTTTACGGCCAGGGAACACATTTTAAGATTTATACTTCCACTTTGTCAGCAACAGAATAATCACTTATTCTTAGAGCAGTAATGTGCACATTGTTGGCTGCAATTGTCTTTTCATCACTACACAGTCCTTCTTCTCTAGACAAATACCCAGGCTCTTCATCATGTACAAAACTTTTAACATAAAATGAAATAGCATATATCAATGGAGCGCTGTGTTTCATACAAATGGCACTGACAGAGGACCATTTGGATACACCTTTCAGCTTTTTAAATAATTCCAAGAGCACAGCTGCTCACCGTCTTGGAGATGCATAATCAGATTTTCCTTTTAATGCATTGTTAATCATTACTAGAAAAAGGTTTTGTTCTTTCTTTTACATAAGGAAAAGATATGAAGTTTCACTGTATTAAAAAGATGCAATCAAATTTAGTCTGCTTCCCTCACAGTAACTCCCTTTCTCTTTTACTCCCAGTAGCAAGACTGGAAAAAAAATTGTTCTCACCTCCTTTGTGTCAGGGGAGGTTTAAATTAGATATAAGGAAGAAATTCTTCACTGAGAGAGTGGTGAGGCGCTGCCCAGGGAGGTAGTGGAGTCATCATCACTAGAGGTGTTTAAAAAATGAGTGGATGTAGCACTTGAGGGTATGGTCTAGTGGATAGAGAGGTTAGGATGAAGGTTGGACTCGATGATCCTAGCAGTCCTTTCCAACCCTAGTGATTGTATGATTCTATGATTCTATTCTATGATTCCTCCTCCTTGGTGTTCAGCCACCATCCTGAGCCATCTGTATATCCCACCAGTAGGCACCTATATTCATCAGCTCCCTGCTACTTCATTCAGGATTTGGCTGTGAAATAGAGAATAGATTCTCCTGAAAATGATAATGGGTTTGCTGTTCAAAGTTACCCTACTTTCTTTCTTGTGAAGGTGAATGCCTCAGGATAGCAGAGCAGCAGCAACAGAAAAAACTCACAGCAGCTGCATGCAATTAATAAATTTTCAAGCCCTCATTAAAAAAAAATAAAAATAGTGCATTTATTTTACAGGAAAGTATTCATGACTTACACTATATCCATTGCTAATATGGTTAGAATTGCATCTTCCTCATGCCTTGGGATGACATTGCTAGTTTGGTGAACGAGATAACTCATTTTCGAAGAGTAGTAAGTACCTACTGCATTATGGCATCTTTTCTTTTTGTTTGCAAGGATTCAATTTTCAGCAGATTGAGTTATTCTTTCCAATCTTCTTTTTATGTTTTTTTCATTAAGATAAGAGTTGAGGCCTAATAATTTGAGACATTTGTCTTTGAAATAAACAACATACTCCTGCAAAACATTAATTTGCCTTCATTTTTCTTTAGAAAGCATGCACATTTCATTCTGGAAGATAACAAAATATGATGTAACAGTAAATTATGGTCAGTAGTTAATGAGAAAATGAGGATGAAGATAGGATTGTTTATTTAATGCATCTATTCTGATTTGACTTGTATTTCACTGAATTACTCAGAAGCACTTTGTTCACAGCTACACTGTGAAGTCTTCCACTTCAGTGGGAATATTAACCAGTGTTAACAAGAAGGCCACAATTTAGTGTTTCCCATAAACGTCTGAACACATGTTCTGGTTGGGATTTACACCAAATTCAAATCAGTACACCAAATTACCTACAGAGGGTGAAAGAGAACAAGTTATGAAATTTCTCTTCTGTTTGAATTAGTCTGGCACACCACAGGATAGTGTTCTGATACTGTCTTAAGACATGCATATAAATTTAGAAAAAACTGCACAGGTTGTAGTGTCAAGAAAAATAAAAGCTGAAGAACACTTGGTTTGCTCTCTTCTGACTTTTCACATTTTTTCCAGGAATTTGATTCTTGATGATCTGGCTTTTAACAAAATTATGTAAGTCACTATAGAGTAGAAGTGACATTTGAATTTCTGATCTTTAATCAGCTTCAACATCTTTATATAAAGCCTGGCCCACAGGGTCATCACCGAGGGGGGGCAGACCAGACAACGGTTGAGACTGAGCTGTTGGGGTTTTTTATTCTTGGTACACTGAAAGAACTCCATCACAGACATCTGCAAGTTGATTCTATTCGTATCCCAGTGAAAAGTAAGCAGCAACCCTGGGGACCTTGACAAATCTAAATTTCACCTGAATAAAGCCTTAAAGAAAATGTTGTTCCATATCAGATTAGGAGCAAGTAAATTTCATGTTAGACATTAATTATTTGCTATAAATATTCTCTTACCTCCATTGTAATCTAATCTACATAAGAGTTAAGTAAACGGGTACACCTGCATGAAAGGCACAGAGTGCTGCTGGAGTTGGACCACAAAACTAGAGCAAAAACTTCTCTCCTTGTAGTCACGAGACTTCCATGTAAGGAATTAACAAGGACAAGTATTATAGAGTTTTAAAAAGTGGCGAGTGTGAAAAATGAGGCAGGCATCTATGCCTGAAAGAGCTCACAACTGAAACTGCTAGCAAAAATAGACAATTATCCAATGACAGCTAGAGGATGTGATACACCAAAAACTAAAGTGTTTGAGCCAAGAATATTAGCATGCACCATACCAGTTCCACTATTATATATTCATCCATCATGTAGGATCTTCAGTTTCAGAGAGATTAAAGCTTCATACAGGCAGCATTAGAACAGAGGTTGCTGGGAGAAAAGCTGTTCAGAAATTTTCCAGTGAAACAAAATTTCATTCAAAACATGACCAGCTTGGTAACCTTTGATGAATGCAAATAGAGTTTGAAGTAAACCCTGACCAGTCTCTTAGTAAACAGAACAGCTGGATATCTTGAAGTTTTGAAAACATTGGCTGAAGTGAAGGTTTTGAGAATAACTCGGATTTGAGCTTTGAATTCACAGGATTCGTGGTCCAGATGGCATCTACCCTGACAACGCACTTGCAGCTACTAAGGATCTTATCTATCCACTTTCCAAAAAGGAATTTCCTGTCAACTGCTGTCTCATCCTGTTGTTAGGAGTTATTCACGTGGACAATTAAAAAATTCACATCTCTGCAGGGTTGTTAGGACCTGGCTGCAGGGTCAATCCTGCAGATAGTGCCTGCTGAGAGAATGGCTTCTGTGATAAAACATTGGCACACATCCAATTGCAGCAAAGCTTATACCAGCCATGTTTTTATTTGTGCAATGTCTGTCATTTCATCTTCCAAAATCAAGGAAGATAAAGAAATTATAATGTAGTAGGGCAAATGCCAACTCATTTCATATCTAACTAAACTATCAATTTGCAAGAAATTTTAGGCAGTATTGACCTGGATGTGATTCAAGTAAATGACCTAGAAATAAGAAGTGGTGTATCTCATTAGTGCTCCCCTCATGTGTCTTGTATTGTGGGACTTTCTGGCTGAGCCTGAGCCAACATAAGAAATTATGATTTCTTTGTTTCTAAAGACCATCATAGTTTTTTGCTCAATGACCAATAAAAAAGAAAGAAAGAAAAAAGTGCAGATTTCGCCATTATCTGTCAAAGGACATGCTTTTTCATCATGCATCCAATCCTAAGGAAGAAAAGGCATACATTTTCTATGTGCTCTACTGTTACAGAATTCATTATATTTTGCTTAAGGATAAAAGCTTTGGGAAAACTCCCGTTTATTTTAGGAGTTACAGTGCTTCACATTTTAGCTCACTGCAGCATAAGCTGTAATGGATCAATAGATTTGGTGTGCCCTTTATTTACAAAACTCATTATTATGTTTTAGCTGCTCACATTCATCATGAAGGGACAGAATGAGAAAAATCTAAATTGTATTCCCAGTCCCTAAGTATTTAGGAAAAAAATGTCTCTGTTGTAACAAATAAGAGACAGTACTGGGGAGAGGGTTAGAGATTTAAGATTTCATCCAGAGGTGATCACTACCCATTGCATGAGTGGAGGGATACACAAATTAAGATACATCACAAGAGGAGTAAATGAGAGAGGAGGAAAGGTGTACCAAAGTTGAAGAAAAAGAGGAGGTAAGGCACATCAAAGAATGAGAATGAGGAAAGAAGACAGAGACTTTGATGGGGACACTAGAAATGCTACAAAATAATCTTATTTGTTAGTACAGAATAAAGCTTCATGTTATATTTACATTTTATTTTCTTTTGCTGAGCCTATAGATTACATTCTCACTCAGATGTTTTAATTCATGATAAATAGGCATTTGTTTTCTTTACAGGAAAGAATGTCTGGTACTGTAAAGCAAAGACCACCACTGTGAAACCAGCACAGGCACGATTCAATGCTTCCTCAGAGATGGCAGATTGTACTAGTATAGAGAACCCCCTCAAGAAATTGAGTTTATGAGGCTCATGGGCTAGGGTATACATTGTCCAGGCTTCAGAAGATAAATACAAATGTACAAGTATTGGTAGTTGCTGACTTCTGAGAATTAAGTCTACTTGCGTCAGCCTTTCTTTTGCCTAGTAGACATCTATACCACCTCACAGCTGTGGTCACCATCTTTGCCAAGACATCGCACACTGAGACACACACATATATATTTGTATAAAGAATAGCCTAGAACACGTTATGCTAGAACAAAGACTACTGATAAGGAAGACAAAACTGAGATCTGTAAAATCACAAACGCTATGGGAAAGATATAGTTGCCTTTCTCTTCCAGTACCAAAATTAGATGCCATTAAGTGAGATTTTAGAAAGTGTGTCCAAAACAGCAAAAAAGAGGTGAGTCTTCACATAATGTGCAATACATTGTGAGATTTTATCCCCGGGAAGCTGTGAATGCTAATATTTTACATGAGTTCACAAGGTAACTGAACACATGTAGGAAAAAGAACTTCTAAGACAATGCTTCTCAATCAACCGATGATACTCTCCCAGCCTTTGTCCTGTTCTCATATTCTTGTTATTTACCATTTTCAGCATGACAATGCAGAGGTAGATAGACTTGTTGTCAGAGACTCTCAGATTCTTTAGAAAAATACATGTTTTAATTACTGTTCCCTGTCACAGGAAACTGTCACAGAGTCTTCTGTTACACTGGAAAGTTACATTATAATGCAATTAATTACTTGCTATTTCCGAAAGAAAGCTTTAATACATTAATAAAGAGGACATTTTCAGATGTTAAAAATATTTAAACAAGCCTTTTGTCTACTTGATTCAGGTAAATAATTCTGACTTTCTCATATTTTAACTATTTATTAGGCAATGCAGAACCATGCAGGCTCTAAGGGAACCTCCTTTACTCATTTAATCCAATCTCCTGCTCATAGTGTGTCCAGTATAAGCAGGTTGTATAAGATCTTCCACAGTCACATTCTGAATATACCCAAGGATGGAGGATTCCACTCATACAAAGGAAAGAAAAAAAAAACAACAAGCAAACAAATAAAACTCCTATGTTCCAGGTTGTATCCACTGCTTCTTCTCCTTCGAACAAACCTCCATGAGTCTGGCTTTGTCTACGTTGCTGGCAACCGAGAAGATAGAAACCTAATACTGAAAAAAAAAGGTGTCTTCCATTGGTCCTGTGTCAACTTAGTGAAGTTTAAACTGACCAGTAAATACAGAAAAAACATTTCCCCTTAAATTGAAACTATGATAGGAAACTTCAGCTGGTTTTCAGTTTCCTTTTTTTTTTGAGATCCAGATCTCTTACCGAAACCTCATTAGAAGAGAACACACAGTACCTGAAGTCTAGAGTCTTTATTTAACATCTAATTAATTTATAAAAAAACGTAGATGAAACAGTTACGAAAAGTATTTTTAGGAAATTAACCCGTACACATTGTATTCTCTGTCAGATAGGAATCTCATCTTTTCAGGTGTATATGTGTCCTACTTCACCATTTTGCTTAAAAGACAACACTCCAAATATAAGCATGTGTAAGTTTATGCCAGCCCTTACACCTGTCAGTGTCTCATTTACAGAAATCAATGTCATGCACATATTTTCTTTTTTTTTTCCTTTGTAAATAGTTAGAGACACTAGGTATTCACAGTCCCAATGCTATTTATTAAAAAAACACTCTTTATTAAGAGGAGGAAACAGTACGGGATGGATTTCTCAGTAAATCTAGATTACATGCCTCAAAATTCTACCCTTTATTCCTCTCTGAAAAGATTAAGATTAAGATAAAGATTAAGATTAAGATAAAAGA
>JANHFX010014031.1:13426-46914 GCA_027560015.1 Chloroceryle amazona | reverse complement strand
ATCCCTCTGGTGTATCGACAGCACCACTCAGCTTGGTGTCATCTGCAAACTTGCTGATGGTGCACTCGATCCCGCTGGCTATGTCACTGATAAAAATGTTAAACAATACAGGTCCCAGTACAGACCCCTGAGGGACACCACTTGTCGCTGCTTTCCAGCTGGACTTTGATCAATTGACCATTACCCTCTGGATGTAGCCATCCAGACAATTTCTTATCCACTGAACAGTCCACCCATCAAATCCATATCTCTCCAACTTGGTGAGTAGGATTTTGTGGGGGACCGTGTCAAAGGCCTTGCAGAGGTCCAGGTAAGAGAGAGGAGGCCATGGTACAGATTGATAAAGGACTAACAACCCCCAAAAAACTCCTACTCTTTCAGAAGCACCCAGCCTCAGAGCGAATTTCAGTAGACCCTGGGTGGACAAGTGTATGTCTGAGGGAGGATTTAAGACAGTCCCTCAGTATTTCCTTGCCAGCTTCCATTCATCAGATGCAAACAGTGGTGTGACTGCTGGTGAGCCCCTGAATATGCTGTACACCCTGCATCCATCTGATGCCCATCTTTCCCCTATCCTGGGCAAAACAGGACTGAGGTCATCCACAGAAGCACTGTATAACATCTCCAAGAGAGGAGGTCATTTAGGAAATCTCCACTGCAACATCTTCCAGTACTTCCCACAAATCCAGCATCACCGGAAACTGGACAGAATATACAGCTAAATGACAGTGGGACAGGGTGCTAAGTACAATTCAACCATTTGACAATATGCAAAATAATTACCCATTGGCAATGTCATTGGGATTCCAGTTATCATGAATGAAGACTCTATCCACGTCAATAGAGTACTCGGTGCCATCCGTCTCCATGAGATCGTGCTCACCCAGAACCACTCGGTAGCTTGCTCCTGTTGGCCTGAAAAGGAATCACAGAATATGTGATGAATGTAAATGAAATGTAAAGGGAATGTAAAACCCACTCCCCACCGCTAGCTTTGCAGTGTAATTCCTGCACCACTGGGACCTTCCACCAATGTATCCACTTCTAAAGCACCTTCCACTTGAGGATTTTCAATAGACTGTAACTAAATGGTCTTATGAATTAGGCAAATGCTGCCTGCAGTTTGCTGTTGAAGCAAGTGAATGTGCAGCATCAGCAAACAGTGCTGAGCTTGGGCTTGAATGAGAACGTTCATTTCGCTTCTCTGCATAGGTCTGAAACAGAGTGTGAAGGATCAGCTTGTTACCCTTTATTGTAAGTACATTCACCAAAGGCACAATTAATTACAGAGGAGTGTTTGCTCATCGGTGTCACGCTGTACCGTTTAGGTGGTGCATGTTAGACACGCTGCAGAGCAAATTTTACAACATGGCCCATGAGCTCAGAAACAGCCTTTTGTTCAACCTTTCCAGTTCCGTGCAGGTTTCTCAGGATGCAAACCCATTCAAAATGCTCAAGTGCAATGCAAATGCACCTCTTCTTAAGCAAAACAGCAATCAGCTTGATTTCCACTCCCAGGAAGTCAGCAATTAATATGTAAAATCAAGGCTAAAGCAAACAGAGATTTCCAGTGTCCTTGATGAAGTGCATAGCGAGATGTCCAGCTGTGTAAGGAACGGCACCAGAGGGGTGCTCAGAGGATGAGAAGGGTCTGTCTCCTGTCTACAGCTAGGATGAGGAGCAGAACAGGAATTTTAACACTTTTTATCCTACTCACATGCTGAGGCAATGGGCTGCAGTCATGACCCAAAAGTTGCTGATAAGGGTTCCACCGCAAATGTGAGAGTAGTACCTCGGGTAGTCAGGATAAGCAATCTGAAGTGATACCTGGATCAAAAAACAATATATTTTTCCACTCAAGCCATGCTGTGCATCTAAAGAAACAGTGTGTGTGTGGCTTTGGACAGCAGAAGCTGTCATTTTCTCACTGTTTTTTCAAGCATAAGGCTTTTTTCAAATGTAAGACATCATCATTACCTGCCACCTCCAGCTGTGTGGAAAGGCCTCACTGCCTCCAATTACTCGTCCTGTCAGCTCATCCTTCTGAAGAGCATCCCTTAGGGGACTTCCAGAGATTGCCCCTAACAAGACAAAAAAAAAAGAAAAAGAGAGCAGATTGTCAGGTGGATTCCTGAAGAGCATCAGTCATCACGGGTTACTGGCAGCGACACGCTTGTGCTGCACAGGGCAGCCAACTAAGTCTGAAAGATCAAGCTATTGAGACTTGCACATGGTGACTCTGTGATCACTCTCCATCCTGGAGGCTGTCTTTAAAGCCTCCATGGTTGAAAAATACCATAAACAGGTTTCAAGATACAAAGCTCTCATACAAATTGTCCTGTTTCCCCTACTCCCTACAGCCCCACCCTAACTGCCGGATGCTTGTGCACCAACCTAAATCCCCTTTCTCTCAGGGTGTAGCTTCCTCCCCCTTAGAAAACTGCCAGATCTTTCTCATGGAGATTTCTCATAGAGAAAACCCTTCCCACACAGAATAATTGTGTCCAGATTCAATTTTGCCCTAGCACAATAACTGCAAAGAAAAACCTGATCAACTTTAATCTTTATCACTTCGAGAGGTTGAGGGGTTGGTTGAGAGGTTCACCTTTTCCCAGCCCAAATACTTCAATTGCAACTTACCCAGGCAACTAAGAAGAACCAGGAGCTGAAGCATCTTTCATGAAGTGGTAGCAATTTCGCCAAGAAAAGTTCTTTTTATTCTAAAATACCTGATAAGAAGCTGTGTCTAAATTTGTGATTAGTACAATTTATCTATACTCATAACTCATTAAATGGATCCAAAATGTTCTCTAGGTGGGAAAAAAAGGGAGAATAGTAAACTGTTCAAGGTGGAGCCCAAGGTTACACAAATAACTCCACACTGCGTAGTTTCCACAGGGCCATGAAGCAGAAGAAAAAAAGTTCTAACGTTGGAGTACTCTCACGTCAAGTCAAAAGCAAAGCAGTGCAACACCAGGCTCAGGAAGCCAACACCTGAGACTAGCAATTGTTGATGCACATGGTGTGTTCCCTTCTAAGAAATTTATCTGTTGGTCCAGCTGTCCGCTACACCATGTAATATGAACCAATCTTTGCCAACCAGATAGAAAGAGCAAGAGCAAACAGAGAGATGTATGACCACTGAGGGTGGTTCCACCTTGGCTGGACATGCTGATCCCTTTTTTAGGATCCTTTTCTGCTTCCTCCTCCCTGCTGAATGAATTTCCCTCTGCCTGCCCCAGAATGATGGTTTCTTGGTGGAAGGAGGGGAGGTAGGGAGCTGGGCCAGGGGGGATGCTGCATCTGGGAGAAACCTGGGCTGTCTCTGGGGTGTGAGATAGGTCCCATAAATACAGAATAGTTGATGTTGGAAGTTGCAGGTCATCTAGCTCAACTACCCTGCTAATGCAGGGCTAAAGAGAGATGGTTGACCAGGACCATAGAAACATAGAGATGTCTGGGTTGGAAGGGACCTCTGGAGGGCATCTAGTCCAACCCTCCTGCTGAGAGCAGGGACATCCTCAACTAGAGCAGGGTGCTCAGAGCTCTGTCAAGCCCCAGCTTGAATGTCTCCAGGGATGGGGCCTCAACAACCTCCCTGGGCAACCTGTTCCAGTGCTCCACCACTCTCATGGTAAAGAACTTCCTCCTTATTTCTTTCCCTACAGGCCTCTGTAAACAGGACCTCTCCAGTCTTTTTGTAAGCTCCCTTCAGGTACTGGAAGGTGGCTATTAGGTCTCTACTACATCAAAGACATCATATATGTTGAGCAAAGAACAACAGAAGCAGTCAACAGCTAGATAAGTCAGAATCTGTGTGCTTTTTGAGGTCAAGTTCTCCAAGAATTTTGATTTGAGAGTAATTCACAGGGTACAAAGTTTATTCTAAAAAGATTTTAAAACAATGTATCTTATTACTGAAGCAAAAATAGTTCCACTCAGGAAAAGGTCATGTATATTATAGTTGTGGAGATATTTCTGAATTTGAAAATTGATACATACTGAAAAAAATTAGTCATGTTTGATATTTCTGCAACTATCATGCTGATAGTATTTAACAGCTTTGTGGAAATCTTTTGGTTGACAATTCTTGCTATCAAGTTGTATTTACAGGCTTGAAGCTAGACTTTTCTTCCTTCCTATTTTCAGATGCCTTGAGAAAACTTACAAATTAGCAGAGCATATGAGCTTTTTAAGGATTTAAAGAAAGCAGTTAAGTCCTGTGTATGATGAAACAGTGTACAGGTATTCTTGCTTGATGGATTTAAGGTGAAGTTAGAGATTATCTAAAGGAAGATTTTTGAGAGGGCTAGTGATACTGAGGCTGAGTTACATTGCTAACTAAACATATTTAGGGATTGTTTGTGCGCTCTGAAGTTGAGTGGCATGAGCTGACTGGTATCTGTTCAGAAAGAAATCTCATTCTCACCCCCCAAAAAAAACAGGTGATCATATCTTAACTAGTTAGCAAGAATGGTCCTTGGATCAGGCTGTCCTGTGAACTGTGCCACACAGAGTGCTAATTAGCCATCCCAGGGAGAAGTCTATCAGATAATTAACGTGGATGTTCAGCAGTGTGGTGTCTGGGCTCACTCCCTGGCTCTGTTCCACTAAGCAGTTTAGCCATAAACAGAGGTATCCTTTCTGGAGTGAGCAGATTTTCTCTGCAGGCTTCAAGCTTGCTAATGGGCATTGCTGATTGATCCAAAGGCAAGTTGTGATTTAGTCTCATTCAGTGGGTTGTTTGTCTGATTCTTTTGCTTTTCTTTATAACACAAATTGATGGGAGCCCCTCTGCTGGAGCACTGGCAGAACCTGATACCTGAGATGGCAGGTAAAAGACCAACTTATGTCTCATTCTCTTTCATGCAGTCTTACTTTTTTTTTTTCTTATAAGATAAAGACAACTTCTAAGAAACCTAGTTAAGTCATCTGGTTCTGTGTATACAGAAAAAAAAATGCCCTGGCACATAGTTAGAAGTCCTATTCTAGAGGAAGAAAAAAAAACCCGCATATATATATACAGCAGCTTATCAAATTCTGATCTCTGATCTTTTTCTCTTGGGTGCAAGGGGCAAATTAGATTTGCAGCAGTCTGTATTTATTTTTATGAGAACTATAACTCTTTCTTTCCCTGCTGTACTAAAAGGACTACTTTCCCAGAAGACCTTAGAGAAAAACACCAGGAAAATATGAATCTGTAATCCAGACTTCAGCTTTTGTTCAGACTGTGCCCCGGTTCACTCTCCCATGCCACAGTAGTAGTTCCAGGATGATATGACTCTTTTTGCATCTGAACGGTTCACAGCTATAGGCCCTGACTGAGCCAGGAGGAGGCAAATGATTACCTCTTGAGGCTTAATGAATCCATTCAAATTACTTAGCTGGGTTCTGTAACCTGTATTATCAGTATTTGTAGGTGAGATTGTTTCCTTTTGACTGAAAGACCTATTTACATATCAGTAATGACTATATAAGCTGGTTTTGCTAAAATCTTCAACAAAGCAGAAGATGCACTGGCTTTCGTGAGTATTTCTTAATGTTCTTCCAAGTTGCAACTTCTCATTTTGACTATTCCAAGCATACATCAAGTATCATTGAGAAGCTGGTCACAGCAACAAGGAGTGATGGGACTGAATACTAGGCCCTGTCTTTCTAAGTTTGAAAAACAAATGAATCACTGTGGATAGGGTGATACATCTACTTCTCCCTAATTGATTTGGAATAGATTGTGAAGTTTTTTGCATTTGCAGAGCCTACCATGTTCTTGAACAGCACCAAAGAACAACCTCCTGTGTAATGAGGGGAGGGCAGGTATTACAGAAAACATTCAAAAAAGGTGAACAAGAAGAAGAGCACACCTGTTCTGGAAGGGAAAGCACCTCTCTGGACCTGCAGGAGAGTTTACTGTAAGAAGTGAAACAGAGAGCTATCAAAAAAATGAAGCCACCAGACAAGGTATTTTTATTTTTAATGTCACAGCTCTTATGGGTGGGTGTGGTTTTGTGGGGATAGATGCCACATTTTATAACTTTAGCAGACAGCATCCAGGACATGATATATTTTTTTCATTAATGTCTCTATCAACCACCCGCATAAGTCAATCACAGTATTCTTTCTAGATATTTTCTTAGTTTTACATTTCATTTCAAGAAGCTGCTGGGTTTTTAATATGCACTTCTAATGTAAGTATGCCAGCCCCCAAAGCGAAAAACAAATTTCATTATGGTAAAAGAAACATGCTTTGCAGAATGTGAGTATTCCAGAGAAGAAATAGAAAACATTAAATCCATTTACTAGAAATTAACTAGCCTACTTAGTTATTTGTGGCCTATCTACTATTTACTATTAATGAATTGACCAACATGTTTAGATGATAGTACGGGAATAGCTGTCTATCCAGTTTTCAGTCTGTAACTGTTTATTTGACTGCTTGACATTATCAGGATTTTTTCACTGTGCTGGATTAGTAAGTTTGGCTTTTGTTTACTAAATTTACTAATCCTGAAATCTAAAGCCTGTGAGGCCAAGAGGACATCCACATCTTCTGTAACTGATGCTAACCAGTGCAAATAGGACCTTCTGGCTTAGTACTGAGTCTGCAGGTTTGCAGTCTCTGCTCCTGTACTCTGATTTGGTCCTCTAAAAAGGAGGATTTCTGTAGACATGATTTACCAATATTAAGGTCAAGGTCCTCAGAGATCTGAATTAGCATTGCTTTACTGTCAACTCACCTTTCACATATTGCATATCTAAAACTTGATGAGGAATGGAGTACACAATTTCACTGCTAACCCTCTCATACCTTTCTTTCGTTTTTTAAGGTGTTGCTGTTGAGAGGGAGAAGACATTGCATACGGTTATACAACAACAGAAAGAGGTCAAAAGAGAGGTCAGCTGCACAGCAAATGAACTTTGGAAGAACAGAAGACTGAGGGACCACATCGTCCTCCTTTTATGCAAGGAATCATGAAGATAGCCTGAATTGTCAACACCTGGGAGAATAATGAAGAGAGTAAGCAAGAATAGGATGTGAATCCCCTTGACTTTCCATAGAGATTGCATGCTCAACATATTAAAATTGTACTGAAAAAATAAGGTGATCAATAATAACAAAAAGAAATACTGCAGAAGAAAGTAACATAGAAAGAGAAAATAATCTCCTAGGATTTTTTTTTCTTGAAGAATGAAGACAATCAGCAAAATACTTAGCCAGGTTGTCAGTTTGCTTATGTTGTCAATGTCCCTGATCAAGTGTGTTGTATACCAAATATGAGTTAACAGAGAAGCAGAACACTTCTATCCCCTGTAAAAGTGGCAGGGAAAAAAAACAAAACAAAACAAAAAAACAATGATAGAAAAAGATTTTCTTTACAACCAAAGTGCCTGTTATCCAACAAAACCTGCAAAAATAACACACCTAACAGTCCTTTCTTCTTCAATGTGTGATATTCCATGAGTATCGTGGTTCTGCTTCTTAGAGTAAAAATCTCTGAGAACCTTCTGGAGGAATCTGTACCCTCCAGAAAGCAAAGTCCTTGAAGCTCCTGTAACAGTTCCTTATGGGCTTCTCTCCTTAGAAACAAAAATAGAAGCAAAAAATGTCTTCTTTCCTGCTTTCATACAAACATAGGTGTCTGTATTTTAAGACATTCAAGTTGCTGTAATATATCTAGCTTTTTGCTCTTTAGAGAATGGTATCCTTATTTGTCTCCACACCATGCTTTTCTGCCAATGTTCCAGTCTGAAGTGGCATATGCCTGCTTGTTTACCATGTATCCAGCATAGTGTGGCTGGCCTTCCTTCATAGAATAAAAGAAAGTCTTTCAGGACACCCTGAACTTTCAATTCTTGGTAACCTCATTCACCTATTCAACTATAGGAAAGGTAAGCCCAGACTCACTCTTCTCATCTGAGTAATGTTAGAGTGTAATAAAATACAAAGAGAGAATCACAGTTCTGCTGCTAGTGAGCAAAGACTAGTTTTTCCCTGAAACTGTTTCTCTATTTCCATCAACTGCTTGCCTTTCATATTACCCTTCTATCTTCTCTTGAAGTAAGGGTGAATGAGAAGAGGTAAACTGGTGGCAAATTTTCATATTATTGTTTATGTCCATTGTTGGGTGAATCATGAGAATGAACTACTGCACAGCTCTGAATTAGAGAAACAATTGGTTTTCACATTTCACAACAATTAACATCCGCTTTATTAATTTAGTCCATTACTAAGTAGCATCTTTGCAGTGCATTGTTCTGCCTTTGCTGGCTGTCTCTTTCTTTACCTTTTACTTCAAAAAGGTTTTGCCTGTATGAGATACTGATAGCATGTCTCTTCTTCCTGCATTACTGTGTCTCTCAGGCAATGCTCAGAGCCATCTACTTGAATTATGAATGTTATTTTTTAAATTGCAAGCACTGAAGTAAAGATTAATCAAATAAATTGCTTTTAATGACTACTAATCCAGCTGTTCCACCTTGCAACTGTATGTAATTGTGTTTTGTAGACTTGAGGGAGAGTGATCTCTTCACAGTTTCTTGGGTAGAAAGACAAAACATTCAAAAGCCCTGCTGAGGGCCATCATCCCCAAAGTTCAAACTGAGGTCCTGGCTCTCAGAGCAGCTTTCCTTCTTCTTCTAGAGCACATCTTAAATAGATTTCTTTGCATGCAATTCCTAGCTCTTTCTCAAAGTACTATAGTGTTAGCCATTTGTTATTGATTAGGTGAGGAAATATTAGCACATCTATTACTTAAAGGCTGCTTTTCTTACTCAGGTTTCTTTCTCTCTCTAGTGAGTATCCAGCAATGGGAAACAGTTTTAGTGGAGGTCAACTGATCCATGTCCAGACCATTTCAGTGATTGTAGGTCTAAAGTCACATAGTTGGGTTAATGGAGCTTGTCTGTTTGGGTTTACATTATGATTTAAGGCTTCATATTAAATTAATAGTTTTAAAGGTTACAAGTAATTTTCCTGCACATTATCAAATTTGGAAAATTAAGTTTTTCTTTTACAGGTTCATGATCTTTTGCATAGAAGGCTGTGACCCTATTGTTTATCCAAATATATATATATATATATACATGCAAATAATTGATCTGTCTTTTTTTCTTTTTTTTACAAGAAATTTCCAGAAAGCTAAAGCAAAATCATTCTTACGATAAACTCACTGGCACAAAGTTAATTTTCTTCTGTTTGTATTATACATCCTGCAGCATGCTTCCAAGAGTTGTAACAATGATGACTTCTTTCAAAAAAAAAAATAAAATTGAAGACTATATAAAAATGACTGATTGTATTCTGTCATATCTAAAAATTTATGTAAATAATATGAACATGAGGATGGGTGCGAACTTTGGCTACTATGAATGATATTATTCTTGCTTTAAAGTATTTTTACTCTCGCTTCAGAAGCTTGGTATCTCATATTGGTGATGACTAGAAGTTTCAAATAATTTGTGGTGAATAATGGATTTAATTAGCTTTAGCTCTGTTTCTGCATGTTATTGTGTCATGAACTTCTTATAATTTTCTCAGATGTATTCATGAGATAATTTCTTTAAGTAAGTTTTAGTGTATGTATTGTTCACAACTGCAAATATTTGAAATTCAACATCTAATATGTTTTAAAGAGCTTTGATTGGATATATGAGTCATATAGTATTTTTATGTTACAGGACTGGTTAAAAGAAAGTTATAAATTTTTATGACTAGTCACATTTACAAGTTCAAAATCTACTGTGTTCTTATTCTTAATATTAATTTTGAAAGGTTCTTTCCTGTGAACTGTTCTGCTATTTGACTCCTTTGCCTGAATAGGCACACAAAATTATATTCATTTTGAGTTCAAACACAGCCACAGTAGAGTCAGAATTTTTCCAATAATATATTTCTGGAAATTCCACTCGAGTAGATATATCTCTCATCAATCAGCAATTTCAAATGTGCTTCGACATGCTTTGTTTGAAGTGACTGGAGTATTTAGATCTTGAAAACTGGGAGGAGAAGAGAAGGTAGAAAAGGACATTTGCAAATCTTAGGTATTTTATGCTGTGGTTAAGGAAAAGCTTTAGTGTTCTTTAGTATCTGAGCACATATACTCAACACTGAATACTAGCCAAAAATGTCTAGATGCAACTATATACTCATTTTGCATTCACTGTTTGCCTATTCTGGTACTGCTAAAGGAACTAGCCCTGGAACTAGTTCTAGGATATTCTAGGATAGGGTTAAGAGTTAAGTTCCTTTTACTCCAAGTTCTATAACTAAATCAAAAGTGTATTTCTGACAGATGAGTAATTATATGTAGTGATTAAAAATGAAAGCTCTGAGCCACCAATACCCCGAGGCAGCTGTTCTGTTTTGCTGATACATCATGCTGAATTAAGCTGGTCACTTTTGGTCCGCTCACCTAATTCATATACTCCCTAATGGCATGAAATGCTATATTACATTTTGGTTGACCTGCCCTTTACCTCTAATACTTTGTCAAAGAGATAGAACCAAAGAAAATGTATTGATTACCTACTCCATAGTTGTGTAGTGGTTAGTATAATTTAAAAATAAAGTTATGCATGAGAATATATTCATTAGCATAGACTCATGCCCCTGATATCATCAGGTTCACACCCAGAATGGCTTTTAATACCATGTACTTTAATCATAAGCAATTAAATTTATAAAAAAGACTTTGTTGGGACTAATTAAAATTTCAGAATATGTTTAAATTCTTTGTAGACTTGAAATGTACAAGAATTGCAAATACTCTGTGATTTCTGCTGTGGCTTTTCCTGCTCTGTGTACCTAAACCAAGCATATTCTAGTCTAACCAGAGGAAATGACATATACTTCATAGCAAGCTTTAAGTGTTCTGTGGAGTTCATTCAACCCAATCCAATATTCTGCAGGTTTGCTACATGAGAAACATTTATTTGTATATCTTAATTGCCAGTGATCTTCCTCTTTACAAGTAGCATCTCTAGGGCTACTGTTATCAGTGAGACAATTAGTAAAGTGATCTCCTAAATAATATCAGTCATGTTTACTGAAATTAGTATATTTTAACATCCATTTTCATTCACTTCTATAGTCCTAGGCAGAATCAAGACTGTGTTTCCAAAATGTGTAATTAATACTGCCTTCAGTTATATACTCTCATTTCAGAGCAACTGTTAACTTTCTGAAGAGTTTTTCTGGAACTACAGAAAGGTAATGGAGGGAAGAGTATGGCTAGAGTTTCCACAAAATACTGTCTCTCTCTTATGTGTATCTTAATTGCCTGGTTTTCATTTCAAGTAGTTAGCAGATGCTTCTTCAGGCAACCTTACAC
This sequence comes from Chloroceryle amazona, assembly GCA_027560015.1. Classification (NCBI taxonomy): domain Eukaryota; kingdom Metazoa; phylum Chordata; class Aves; order Coraciiformes; family Cerylidae; genus Chloroceryle; species Chloroceryle amazona. The sequence continues at coordinate 35,587 of JANHFX010014031.1, read as the reverse complement.
AAAACTATGAAGCTGTTCCCAGTAAATAAATTATTGTCTTGAATGTCCAATAAACACAATTAAATGCATGGTATTTTTCCAGAGCTATTCCACCACTTAGTAATGCTCTGACAACAAACACTATCTTTAGAACAAGATGAACTTTTATATTTTGCCCTTTGTAGAGATGTGCTTGAAAAATCAGCAACACTATCTAGCAAACAGAAAGAATAATTTACAGCTTTCTCCTTCTCTAACTATGTAAATTCATTTAACAAAGACAAGGATATCCCTTATGTTTTATGATGGCTTGTTCTTCTGCCTTTTTTTCACGCAGAGGGACAACCATACCTTTCATAGGATCCCAACAGGAAAAACCCTAGAAATTCCCGGAAGCCCTGCCATCTGTTGGAGCATAGCAGAATGGGAGCGCTCAGATATATAAGAGGTTTTGGTCCATCACCTCTTCTACACTTTCTGTAAAGAACAGAAGATAACATACAGCCCTCCATTTGAATTTTGGGTAAGCCACTTTAACATAATTCTTATACAAGGATGTTGCTGGCTTACCTGAGGCCCTCTGAGATCAGCAGTTTGTGATCATTATTTTACTATATCAAGTAAAAATGAAATAGAGAAGATATAGCAAAGTAACTGGTAGTAAATGAATCCAGGGTTTGCAAATTTTTTTCATGTACAAGCTTCATATACTCAGACAATAGCTAAAAATCATTGTTATTTATCAGTACACAAATTTGGCAGCACAAAAGGAATATAAAGGTTATTTCCTCAGCAAATAGCTTTGCAGAGATAGTATGCTACTGACAGTCTTTTAACGAATAGAGAAGCTTTATCCAATATTCCTGGCCTTCCACAAAAATACCCTGTCCCTGCTTCTTTTCTCCCTTCTTAAAAACAGAAATGAATCTGATAGGAGAGGCGGAATTAAATGACAAAGTATTTCCTTGTGCAGTCCCTTTCACTGTGCTACTTTAAACAGTTTATTATAGACATCAAGATCTCGAGAGAGAGATAACGCATATTTGTCATGAAAGAACATACAGATTTAAAATAATCTTCTGGCAAACAGCATGGTGAAAAAAGATCAGAAAGGTCACATTAGACAGCATCTGGGTGGATTGTGACAAGGAAGAAATGGAGATGAAGGACTAGTCTTAGATTAAAGATTCTCAGAAGTGTCTTACTGTAGAGTAATCACCACTGCAAAGGTGATTAAATAGCACGCTTAGTCATGTTGTATTCACTAATCTGGAGATAGAACATTATTATACAGCACTTATTCATGTATGTAGTGCATGAAGGCAGCATTTTTAAATGGTACGTCCCATTCGGCTTGTGAGTCAACTGAAGATTATGGAACACCCATTTAATTGCCTCTGTAATGCCACAGCTGCAGTATGTGTATTACTGCATTCAAATACTAGAAACTACTTTCGTAGCTATTTCAGCTCATTTTACCTTCATTCTCTTCACTTCCCTGCTAATTCAGCTGCCCAAGGCCTACAGTGAAAAAAATGGCTTTCTGCAGTCTTCCAGAGGAAGGTGCCTTTTGCACCCAGATGGTCTGCAGTAAATTGGAAACCTCCAACATTTCTTCTTGAAAGGGAAAAAGCTTCTGTACTCTGGCTGAAGAAACCATAGCTGACATTCTTAACAGACCAACAGATACCAGTCTGTTCATGAAATCTTCCTCAATTATTGTCATCAAATTTTACTTAACAGTTATGCTTTCTGTTCTATCCAAACATCTCTTTCAATTCATGGAACTAATCCCTCTGTTTCTCAATTAGATGCATGATCTGAAAATTCCTGCATGCAGCCTGCATACTGGAAGCTCTAGGCTACCACAAACTATTGCATTTGTTGTGGCTTATGTTTTTTCACATCAGTTTTAGAAAAAGGTTCTTCATTCGTGAATAGTTTCTAACTCAAGGAGATTCTAGCCTGCTTGTTCTCCTTGTAAAAGCAAGGTCATTCTGAACATCCTGCAACCACTCTGAAATCTAAGAAAATAGTTGAAGGTTAAAAGATATCTTGTCCATATATCTCCACGATGAGTAAACTATCCCACATGCACCTTTTTTACCCACTTTATGCTCATATTCTATTGTGCACATGGAGACTAATTAAGAAAGACATGATAATCATTTAACTGAAAATATTACTATCAGAAGTAACTTATTTAGAATCTTAGGATGATAATGTAAAAGACAGCGAGACTATCTTATCTTTGACACTTTAAATTTGTGAATTGAGAATGATCTCAAAACTAGAGGAAAATTGACATTATTATTGCAAAAATATCGATAAAAATAGAAGAATTAGAAAAATATGTACATTTTCCTAAGTTCAGTGCTTCTGTTTATTGATTGATCATAGTAATAGTTAAATATGGAATATAATCTTAGGGGGAGCTACAGTCCTTGATCTAGACAGCTTTGTGAAAGTTTCTCTTCTTTCGTGCATTATTCTGAATAATATTACTTGTTTCACATTCTAGTCTCCTTTTTTTCCTCACATAGAGGAAATTCTGGTGTAGTGCCTGCGAAAACGATTCATCAGGTGTCATGACTCTCAAATCCACTGTGGTGCCCAGAAGATTTTTCAAGATTATCTTGCATAATTTCACTAATAAGGGACAGCTGCCTACAGATTGCAACTAAAATAAAATAGTCCTAAATTTATAGACATATTTCATACGTTTTAAGCAGTCCTTTCATTGCTTCAGTTTGGACCATAGATATTGATTAATTACAAATTCAAGTAATTTATGGGACAGACTCAGATAGTTGTGTCTTTTTGACCAAAGGAATAAAACTATTACTGATATTTGTTAGCCTGGAGATGTCAGCCCACTGTATTGAGCTATGCCAAACTGCTTTCCTCAACAGATAACATCCAGGGTAAATAGGCAAGATCTTTTTCTCTCTTCTTCCTTCTCTTCATCTGTGAAATGTATTCTCAAACAAGAGATTGGCCTCTTCCCAGGAGATACAGAACTTCCTATTCCTAGAAGCTAATATTCTCCTCTGTTCTGCAGCAGTATCATGAATATTATTCAAGAGTCAAGATACTGTCTGTTCTGCCAGAGAAAAGAAGGTTTTTGCCAGAACTTAATCATGAACCATATAACCTAATAGGCTATGTTTAGAAACTTCTATTCCAGATGGTGAACATTTCCCTTTCTCATCTTAGGATTTCTTCTACTCAGTTGCACTGTTTATGTTATTCCTTCCTGGTTTTCCCTCCATTTCTCTTCAAATAAGACTCAGAATTAGTCAATACAGTTACTGTAAAAATTCATCATCCTCAACGTAAAAGTCTCTCATTTGCAATAGGTAGTCTGCCTCGGGGTAAAAATCGGTATTTTTAGATACCATGGTGCCATTTTTCCCAGATGACTCTAAAAATATATCTGAAATTATTTTATAAGTGCTCTGAGTGTTCTGTCATTTCCTTTTATTTGAGGTGGCAGTAATTTTGATGGATTCACATTGCAAGGTTACATTTTAGACTTCCTTGCACTGATAGAAAACAGTAAAGTTTTGAAAACAAGGTTTGAAGGGCATTGCTCCTTAGAGATTGGATCAGTAAGAAAAGAAATCATAAATCACTATTGCATAATTGTAGAGGCATACAAAAAAGGGAAAAAAATGCAACAAAACTCCAAGCTTACTGAAAAACGTTCATCAGAAAGGAAGGAGAGATTATTTTTTGTTTGTTCCTGTTCATGGGAGAATTCATACAGGGTGTAGAACTTCACCAGGAAAAAAATAATCAAGAAGCAGTGCAATGGGCATAAATGCTGCCAGGTATACAGTGGGCCAGGTGTGTTTTTTCTCTTGGGTGAGATAACCCACCTCAGACTTTTAAAAGTGCACTTGACCGCATGGTAGCAATGCTGTGACAATGATAAGCAGCTTGCTTTATTGCCATCTCTTTGCCAAAGGGAAGGTGCTGTTCTACAGAATCAGAGCTCAAATAGCTTTAGTTTCACTGTCACTCTAGAATAACGGTGGTACACTGAACATCTGAGAAATAAGATTGGAAAGTAAAAACAGACATAAAGATAAGTAAAAAAGATTTCAAGAGAGAGAGGAGAAGTGGCAGGAGGTATCAACATGAAGTCCAACAAAATATCCTTAGTAAAACCTCTGTCTATTCCATTCCTTACACAGTGATGCTGCATCTATTTATAAAAGAGTGTTCCGTAATGTTAGAGTGATGTTCCTGTTTCCATTCCCATTTTAATGCTTATGACATGTAGCAAGATATTCTGATACGCTATATGATTGTGGAAAATGGCTCACAGAGCACAGCACAGTAGATAAGCACTCATATCTTAGAAGAGCATCAACAGATGAGTAACTAACTATATAACTTGATGCTGTCTTGATAAAGATGGTAATTAAAATGAGTAACAGTAACCTTAAGTTAGGACAGTTCTATTCAGTCTTTGGATAGACAGTCACCAAGGTTTCAGGGGCCACAGATGGGATTTTTCTTTCTTTCTTACTGTCCAGCCAGTCTGATCTCAGTGGACTAGGATCATGGGAGATCTTTATCATATGGTGAAGGCCGAAGATAGAGATGTTTGTGTGTTGTCACATTACTCTTTTTCTAGACTTGTTTCCTGGATATGGGCTCCTAACTGGTTTTCACTCACTCTCTTCTGGGGCTTTACAACACCAGCTCACAGCTATTATCTGCTTCAGCATTTGTGAGGGAGAGGGAGGAATGCTACAGGCTGTGGCAAACAATATGTTTCAAGCATTTTACATCTTCTCTGTACAGTAACTATGAAAGTAGCACCACTTCAGCTTTCAGGAAGAATTGCATTATGAGCTCAAGGAAGAAAAGCAGATGAACAGTATTGGGCCAGAGAATACTGTACAGGACCAAGAACAAGATTCATGTTGTAGTGACTGTGATGCTACAGTGGTATCAATGCCTAATAATTACAGTACATTTTAGTATTGCATCCTTTTAAAATCTCAGTGGTGTTAGTTGAGTGGTATGTAGTAGATGGTGATATTCTGTCTACACTGATAAGGATATTGGGTTTTTAAGTAGCATGAAGAGTGAATTCCTTTCAGGTCATACATACACATTCACATTTTCTAGCATCTAGGTAAGCTGAGGAATTAGGAGCATTATATAGATCCCTCCCTTTCTTTTTAGATCTGAAATCATTCAAAGCTGAAACAAGCTGTTGATACTGAGTTGTTAATACTGCCATTTGATGACTCTGGACTATGTGAAATGTATTTCATGGCTGCCATTCTAGCTTCTATATTTGTCACAAATTGTCAGTGTTGTTGGTTAAAGACTATGTGTACTCAAAGTCAAAATTATTTGCGTGCCTGTGGAGCTGATGCTTCCAAAAATGGTTTGAAGAGTGCTGTCAGGGCTGTGGGGAAGTTTGCAATGAGAGCTAATATACTTACCCAGTGGGAGAATGTGAACTTGAAAGAATGTGGAAAATGACCAAAAATTTTTGAAGAAATACATAGGCAGTTGGAAGCAGTTAAAAGAGAAAAGCTGAGTTGAGTGTGAAGACAAACAAACAAAAAAAAGAGAAAATATAATAATAAACTGAATAATAATTACTATAGGGAAAATTAGAAAACTATTCACAGGACAATGAATAATGAATAGGATCAAAAGGGGGAAAAATCTCAAAATTACTGTATAATTATTTGCTATTTACACCCCTGAGAGGTTATTTTTAACTGGTTTGTTTGTTTCCTCTAAGCTAGTTACTGACAGCTACTGTATACCTAGACATCTGGATCATTTTTTTCTGCATTTTTATGGTATCTGGCAAAATATGTTTCAAGTATATTTTAAGTATTGAAGGTAGTTTTTTCACTTTTAACTTACTATTGACAACCAGAAAGTATTAAAAAAATGTATCTTTTCTGACGACAAAAGTGCAAATTTTTGAACCTACTGATAAGTTGAAAGTGATAAATTGATAGCTGGTGATAAGATCCTAGTATGAGACACTACTTTTTCCTTTAGTAATGATAGATCAAGTTTCATATTATAAAAACATATTCACATGTACATAAACTCAGACATAAAATCAGCAATACCAAGCATATCTAGCAAGATTACTTTTTTTTTAATGAACTACTTTTACTAAGTTTTAGCTTTTGCAGACATTTCTCCTTTCATGAGAATTTATGATGAGAGGAAGGTGGTATCTCTTGACGTGTGCCTTTAAGGACAATTTCATAATCTTCTGGACAGATACTGACACATTAAGGGATTTTTTCCCATGGTGAATATTGAGATATCTACTTAATAAAATTCCTGAAATTATAATCAAACTTCACTGATTCCTTAATTCTGCTCACCCTAGGCAGCAATATTTTCAAATTATTTCAAAACAGATTTCAACACATTATTTTAAAATTATGTTAAACAGCAGGTGGGAACATTTGTGATTAACAGTGAAATTCATATGAATAGGTTGCTCTGAATGGATCATAATGACTAATGACTTTGGAAAGCACGGAAGATCACTTCATGTATCAAGAAGAGAATGGGAGTTGAGACTAGGCATTACATCTACAGGATATTTTTTCTGAAGTGGCTTCAGCTAGTGGGACAAGGCTACTTTTTAGCACTTTGGAACATAGATGGCTGAACACACACCCCAGGCCTGGCAACCTAGACAGAGATGTAGTTGAGATGTAATAGAACTGCATTTTGTGTTTCCTTAAGTGCGAAAAGTATATAACCATTGCCATCTGGAAAACTACTTCTTTTCCAGTTACATCAGACTATAGTCAGCCATTTTTATGTTGGTAAGTCAACCACTGAAGATGTTTTAATGAGGGCAGGTATTCTAATACATCAAAATATGTCTGCACTGGACATAAAACTTGGAGTAAAAATGATGAATTACAGTCTTTAGTCCCTAAATTATATAGTCATACATAGCTAATATTTGCCCTCTCTCCACTGGGCAAAAGACACTGAAAGTTCTAGTTGATTAGGTATGATTTATCCATTAACGTTAATAAATATCTGAAAAGGTCCATTGTTCCTTGACATTTTGAAATTTCACCCTGCTCCACACAATGAAAAATGAAACTCTTGCCATGTACAGGTGTTAATGCTACTGTAATACCAGACCGCATTCTAAAAGATCCACCTGGTCTCATGCTTCCCTCTTTCACAAAAATTATTGCTGTTTGTATGCTGAAAGGTGTATCCAAATTAGAGTGATATTCATTTCATATGGTAGAGCTTTGTAGTGTTTCCACATCAGAAATATGTTTACACACAGATGATTGATAAATGGGATCCAGATACAGAGAATGCTCTCCATAGGCTGCAAAGCTGTTTCTTCAGATGTCCTCTTTGGCATTGGGGTCATGACCAAGTAAACACTGCGTTTTATCTGGAAAGCAGATCTTATGTTCTGGATGTTTAAGGTTGTGTATGAAATTACTACACACTAAGGTATCAACTTGATTTTGTTAGTAAAATGCATTATTGGGGAGATATGCAACTTAATGGCATTTTTCAGTTAAATGCAATTTTAGAGTAAGAAAATAGCTTTGACATATAACAACACAGTAAATTTGGGGACTAAAGTAATAGAGAAATAGTCCATGTGCAGGACAAATGTGTATTTGTACAACTGCGGACCAGAACAATTTGTAGGGGAGACCATAGCTGTTCTTGCTGTGATTCTTAACATGGAGATGCTTGGTCTGTCCCATGCAACTAGAAGAATGAAATGGCTTTCAGTGGTCTGTGTTCTCAGTAGGCTTCAGGACAAGGTTAGACAGGCCAATAAGCGTATGCGTTGTCAATTACTGTTCATCAGGGAGCTCACGTCTTCTGCATCATATCCAGCATCCATTCCTGACTATGTCTTTTTCTGTCCAATATTCCTTTTCTTGACTATTTCTGATATTTTTTCTACTTCTTCTCTCTTGTTCTTCTCTTCTGATTCAAGTCTTTTCTGCTATTGTTCAGCTGCTGACTTGGAGGCATATCCAGGTTTTGTTAAAGAAACACAATTCTTCATTCCCGTTCTCATTCCTTTTGAGATGTAGCAAGATATTAACTACTGATACTAGTTCTTCTGCCTCATATTATGCTGTGATTGGGCAAAAAAAAAAAAACAAAAACATTTTTAATTCTATTTCTGTAGTGTATTTTCTAGGAAGAGTAAGATTTTAAAGTTTGTGGGTTTTTTCATTCTAGTATGTTTCTCCTACAATACAGTGTAACAATAGCCTTTCAATGACTACCACACATCATCCTAAGCAGAGGCAAAGGATTCAAAAGTAGTAATACTAGCAACTTTATTTTAACCCATCCAAGACAGACTGTCCTTACATTGAAGATAGTACCTGCCAGTGCACCTCCAGGATTAAAGTATGTTCTTAATCAAAAAAGAGTGAAAATTGGAAAGATGCACTGCATTTATACAGTTTGAGGATCCTCTGCAGAGTAATGACCATGGGATGCACCATTAAATTACTTTATTAGTTCCTATGACTCCTTTCCAGCTCTTCGTTTGAAGTTCCTCAGCATCCTGATTTAGCAAGGATTTAGCAAATGGCGTAAAACCTGTGAGTGTTAAACATTTTCCTGCTTTTTCTATGCAATGATAATGACATAGAGGATCAAGTCAGCAAGGAACAGCATATATGCATGAATAGACTCAAAGAGATCTAGTTCAAGGAGGCATATTTAACCTTTTCTTCAGCCTAAAACTGTCAGAGAAAGCTGCCATTATCAGATTCTTCTGAAATGGGGGCAAAATACTTTGCACTGGAGAATTTTTTTTTTTCCTTCTAAACAACACATGATTAAGATATAATTTACAGCATTACTAATTGATTCTCTGTGAACAAGATAAGAGATATATGAAGTATCTCTTAGATGCAGTTCACAAACAAGATAAGAAAATGTATCACCTAGGCTTTCCTATTATACAGGGGATACAGATTTAAATGGTCCTTGGAAAACCTTTCTCTTTGAGATGTAGAAGATATCATGGGAGCTAAATGTTTAAATTAGACCATGACCAGCATCTTGATCACATATGAGTACCAGTACAATGCATTTCTGCATGTTTACTCTATTTAAAAGGCCTAGACAAATTTCTGTCTTCTGTCAAAATATCTGCCCTGGTTTCACTAGGACAGAATCACAGGTCAACCATGGTCTGCAGGCAATTAGCAGTTTAGAGTCAGCCAGAGCAGCTGATCTGAGCTGGCTACAGTTGTATCCCATAGCATGAATTTCATGCATGGTATGAAGGAGGAAGTTTGCTGGGGCTCCTCCTAACTCTGCTCCTCTTCCTTATTCTGAGAACCACCTTCCTGTTTATTGTGACTGCTGTACATTCACTGGGCTGAGTATATCTTTGTATGTTTTATATCAACATTAGTATTAATATTAATTTTGCTGATTCATTACATTAATTTTCATTTCAACCCATGGGTGTCCTCTCCTTTTCCTGATCCTCCTTCTTGGCTGGGGATGGGTTATTGGGAGATAGAGCAGTTTAGCCCTGCAAACTGGTTTAGTTTTGCATGTGGGCTAAATGAATATGGTAACGCTGAGCAGCTGCAGCACAGTAAATCCCTACAGACAATAAATTTGCTTTTGCACATGATATTATTTAAAAAATGTATGAATGGTCTTGTTAATTTGTGCTCACCAGTAAAAGATGAAGTTCTGTCACGGGAACTTAATTTGGCAAGGATATAGCCTGGATCCATTTGAAAACATGGTGACTTGTTTTTTATTTCACTTATCAGTTTTCAACAGCTTTTCTAAGACTTATGACATTTGCAAGGTCAGAGGAATTTGCCAACTATAGTGGCTGCTCTTTTTGAAAAAGTTAACCTACCCTAGAATTCTTTTGACAAGACAGTCTCTGACTAGCATATTAGTCTTGTGAATTTATTTGTGTTTTATCTTTCTAAAACTGCCTCTTTGTGAAGGAAAATATAAATACACATTTAAGGTTAATCAATAGTTGACGTACAATGAATAAGAAAAGTTTTTAAAACAACCTAGGTTTGTATTTCTTATGATTGTTTTATCTCTTATTTTTATGACAAGTGTAGAAAGATACTATTTCTCAGTCATCATATAGGTGGACTAATTGGGATATAGAAAACATATATAGGGCAGTATCAACTCTTCTTTAAGAATTTGAATTAAATTAATGACAGCAGCAGTGGACATATAGTTAGCATGTCTCTGACATATTCCTGTTGAAAGATCTCTGCTCTTATTAGACAAACCAGTACTAATTAGATCTGGCTTCTAGGTCAGCTGTATAGTTTGGCAGAACAGTAGTGGTAAATACCAGTTCAACAGTGACTGAAATATACTGTGACTTGGCAGCATATGGAGAGGACACCTGAAGAAGGAATTCATGTTACTTATTCATGTACTTGGAGGTTTCACTTACCTTATCTGTTTTGGGTGTGAGGGAAAGGGATTCTGGCCAGAATGTTAATAAGGTCAAAAGAGATCCACAAGTTGGCAAAGAAAAAAGAGCTAAGACACGGGCAATATCATGACCTTCCTTTAGTGGCCTGGCTCTCAAGACTGGCATGAGTTCAGAGGGGAGAGCTAATAGGGGGACACAAGGCTGTTAAAGGGAAGTCCTGCAGTATGAAACTTTGGCCTCTCTCTTAACTCTGATTTAACACTCCAGAAACAACCTCCATTTTCATGAGATGGTGATGAAGTAGTTGAAAGACTAGCTACACAATACGCAGTCAAGTCTCTAGATCTCTTTGCTTGAGCTTTTCTTTTATAACACCATCTCCAAAGCAAAGTGAAGTAGTAATATCTGTAGCAGTTATTTATCATAATGTCCTGACACAAAATTTAAGTGTTATTTACAAGTGAATGTTTGTTGAAAAAACATTTATAATCTTTGTTTGAAAAATATCTTGCAGCATTTACGTGGGTTTTAAAAGAAAGTTTTAAAAATAATTTAACTTCAACAGCACAGCTTGATTTTATTTTATGTATAAGAAAAAATTATCTCTAAAAGTTCAGGACAGCACCAAATTTGTGACCTTATGTTAATTTCCTACAGCTACACTGCTTGGACTTTTTAACTTCTGTTTTAATATATGGCCATGGTAAGCTCAATATATATTTAATAAAAATTAAATCAATAAATATTTATTACTGAATGTATAACTTTGCCAGCTGCAGAAATGAGGATCAGAAGCAGTTACAAGATAGGAAATAGTCAAGCAAATAAGAAAAGGAAATATGAGTAGTAAGTTTTGATTTACGGATACGGGATTAAAATATGTAGTGGGGCAAAACCCACTGATTTTACTGCTCTGTTTTCTTGCTTGGGTAATACTCAATGTGCTGTAGCATTAGGAAAAAAACTAAGAAGCTTGAGAATCTAAGGGCATTGGAGCCTTGGATAGATCTGTCTTTCTCTCCAGTCATTACTTACAAAACATGGAGGTATCACAGTTTTCAGTCCTGTTCAACAAGCACTAATGGGAGACCTAATTATTTTAAAGCCCTTTGTACCTACTGGATTTCTATAGACTATCTGATGTTGGGGCTCTCACTGGATAGATAACAGGCTGATGACAGCTGAAAGCAGGTATTTCTCTTGGCTGGACTCTGATGGCTTACATGAAACATTTCTCTGAGACCATGTATTGCAGGTAAGACCCAAAATACTCAAAACACGTCATGATTCTTTGGTGACTGTCAGGTAAAAGTCTGGTCCAGCTTTTCATGCAGTGCATATGGAAATATAGCAGTGCTTCAAGAAAGGTTAATTTAACTTTCGAGTTTGATACTTTTCCCTGAGCACTATGACAAGGAACTTGCCCCTTGGAAACAGGGTTTCTGTGTTTGCTCTATTAGCTGTAATGGGCAAGGAAATACATGAAACAGAGTTAAAGATGTGCCTCTTCTCAAAGCCATGAAACACCAGTATTTTGTGTCATGTCTGTTCAGAAGCACAGGACTTCTGCATGCAGCTGATTCACTATTTAAGACCTTGTCATGAGCTGAAACTACCAACTGCCAGGTTCTGAATATCTCTACATTTAAATAAAGGGGGTGGGACATAGGATGAAGAGGATCATAGAATGTCAGAGAACACATAGCCCTTTAAGCAGAGCAGACCAGATGTGGAGAAATCCGGCTTGTGATTATAGTGGTCAGGACCACTTGAAAAGATAATTGAAATATTTACAACTTAGGATGATAATAGGCCAATGTAGGACTTCATTTTACATCAGGTAAAAATGATCACTTTTTTCATAAAAATCCTAAATGTGTAGCGAAGACCTCTATTTTGATAGAAAAGACTTTATTTGCCAAAAGGCTTTTATCTTTTCAGGAGGAAAACAAAAAAAAAAAGAACAATAAAACAAAGAAACAAAAAAACAAACCCAAAAGTTTTCATCTCTGAGTTTCATATAATCAAATATACATTTAATTTTTATGCATAACATGACACTTCTGTTTCCCAATTGTATTCAATTATATTGAATTTCCCAATTCAATATAATTGTTCAGGAGAAGCCAGCAAAACACTTCCACAACAACTTCAAAAGCCTCTTTCAAATCTGGAGGAACTGCCTTGCAAAGTGTCAGCCAAAGCACTAACATAATACTGCCAACTGAAATCATGATCCAAATAGAAAATAGTTTCACTTTAGAGCACTCTAAAGTAGTTCCCCCTTTTTCGCACTCAGTATACTACCTGATTAGCAGAAAACTGCTAACAGTACAGTTCTTTATTCCAGTAGATAATCAAATAATAAGAAAATTTTTAACAATAAGTATCTATGTTGTGGGGGTGTGGTTTTTTATAATTATATATTAATTATAATTTATAAAGTTTTATATATGGGCATCATCCAAAGCCCATAGAAACAGGAAGGAAAAGTAATGATATCTTCCTGAAACCCATCAGCTCATTATGGAATTAGTCTCCCTGGAGATGACATCAGATGACATCTGAACCCCTTTCTACTGAGTTTTCTATTGCAAGCATGAAGTGAAGGTGATAATAAATAGAGCTATTAAAGAAGTTGGTCTGCTTTATGAAAAGCAAGTTTATTTACATTTAATTAGAAAAGGTTTTCTGAAGGAAAACCAGGTCTGTTTATTCTATATAGATCACCCATTTTTCTGTAAATTAGTCTTTGTTAGCAGGCTCTGACTAGCTTAACTAACTCTGGTCCTGCTAGCAGTTAAATGTTTCATTTTAAAGACATTCCTTATTGCTGTAGTTTCTGCAAGAAGGCATGGTAGTGTGTGTTTTATTATGAAAGGCTGCCACGCCCAGACCTTGTGCTAACAGCTGAAACTATTGATGTCCTTTCCAGTGACATTCTGCCCAGTGCATGTCCTGGAACTCTTCTTGGAATTAGAAAGAGACCCACTGAAATATTACTGTTATTCTAAATTAATAAAAAATGCAGTTCTTCTCAAATATCAGTATTAAATAAAAAAAATATTATGAACTGAACAGTCCAATAAAGAAAAATTATTTTGCCTGCTTTAATAACTTTTATTCTTATTTTTTAGGTTATTGTTTTCCTGCTTCAGAACAGTCTTCCCCCCCCCCCTTAATGAGCCGGAACTGCAGGGCTTAGTCATCTCCTCCCCTTCTCCTTCCCCAGTGTCAGACTTTTTCATTTATGCTTCCTTTCTTCGAAAAAGATAAAGCAACATTTGTGTGCTCTTTATGATTTATCATTAATGCCCTGAAGTTCAAGGAAAACTTGAGTAGAGAATTTTTCAGAAAATATGGGTAATAAAATGTGGCTCAGAAGAGCTGCTTAGGTTCCCAATTTAAAATGCTTGCTTTGCTCCTTCTGCCATGGTGGACAAGACCCTAAATAACATTTTACTGTTGATCACTGACTCCTGATCTAAGAAAACAGGATTCTCTTGAGAACCCATTAACACCATGTAGTTATCTGGAAGAATTACTGCTGGGCAATATGGACACTTTACCTGTAGGGATTAAACATTTGGTATCTGCAGGCCCATTAGTCTTTAAATTGAGAAACCTGGGCACAAGGTTGATAAATCTTCACAATAAGGCAAGGATAGTAATTATCAGTGGGCCATGGGAGCAACTTCTTTTTTTTTTTCTTTTTTCTTTTTTTTTTATGTCATGTGCTTGGTTTCAGGCAAACCAAATAGCTTGGAGATTTTAATTTGTTCAAAAATGTTACCAAAGCCATTGATCTTCTATTTTAGAATGCTGCTTTTCAATTTAAGCTGTTTTAGAGGACATGGGATGTCCAATTCAAGAATAAACAAGTGTCATTAAAACATAATGAATTAGAACTCACTGACCATCATTTTAAAGGTAGTAAACCAGTTAAACTAAGATGATTACAACTTGGTCCAAAAGGGAGGAATTCACTGTCACTGGCTTCTCCACGGACATAAGTGGAGAGGGACTGGACCTTGTGTTCTAGTCTGACAGGAGATGGATCCCTTAGGCACTTAAATTACTGTTTTCCAACAAAATACTGCATTTTCCTTTGACAGTTATGTAAGACTAAGCATTTCCTATAGTAAAGTGAAAGAATGTGGCAGAAATTCAAAACTCAGCTACAGCAAAAAAGAAACAATCAAAACCGTATTTATTTCAACCAAGTATGCCACATATCACTGTTTGCAGCACAGGTGTACTCGGTAGGGGTGATCCTCTGTACTTCACTGTCAGAGTGCTTGCCTGGGAACAATTCAATCATTTGAGTTCTGCAAAGTGCTAAGCAATTTCCCAAGTATCTGTGCCTGCCACTGACTTGCTTTGGGTCACTATATTAAGAGGCATAAGCCCAGAAAGAGATACTGCACCCCTGCTGAAACTGTGACTATAAAAGACAGATAATAAGAAAAAGTGACTGCTAAATAGAGTGTGGAAAGGAACTGATAATGCTTTCTACTGTACGAAGTTATCTGGTTTATTTGGTATGCTTTATACTTAGTATGCATTCTGGTGTTTTGACTGCTTCCCTTTTATGGAATGCATTTGGGTTGTAAAGGGCATTTGCTGCTCCCTATGCTTTGGAAGCATAAGTGCTACATGTTTGCAATTATATGTGGTTTATCATCGATTAATGTGTTCACTGAAGAATCAAACAGCAATACTTTATATATAGTACTTTACAAAATACAATTATTGTGGCATGCTAGTGGATGCACAAGAAAAAACTTCTAGCATCCTTTAAATCTGCATTTCACGTAACTTGTTAATTTGTGCCACTGGATGCATTGATTTGTTTCAGCTTGATTTTTAAGGTATTTATGGTCATTGTCTAAAATTGTGTTTCTTCTGGAAAAGAAGGGCTTTTCTGAACTTGAATTTTATTTCAGAAAACCTAAAAGCCATGTGGAAAATAAATTACGTGAAATAGAAGCAAAACAAAGCACCGCCCACCTATGTTTCCATAGAGTACTTAAAAGAAGTTGTTAATTTTAAGGTTTGACAGTTACAAATAGCAGTTTACATCAGCATTTGACTCCATCAAATGTAAGAAAAAGGGAAGTGGAATACAATCTGAAGGTTACAGATCTTATCCTGAACAGCAACTCATCGTTGGTACAGGTATTTGGAGTTAGAAATTACTTCTGCTTTTTACTGTCACTCAAAAGGAAGGGAGTAGGTCTGTACAGGACCTACATACAAACCTCAAGGAGTCTGTACTGGGACCAGTGCTGCTTAATATCTTCCTCAGTGAAACAGACAATGAGATTGAGTGCACTCAGCACATTTGCAGATGACACCAAGCTGAGTGGCACAATTCACACACCTGAAGGACAGGATGCCATCCAGAGGGACCAGGACAAGCTTAAGAAGTGGGCCTGTGTGAACCTCATGAGATTCAACAAGGCCAAGTGCAAGGTCCTGTACCTGGGTCAGGGCAATCCTTGGTATCAACGCAGGCTGGGGAATAATAGGATTGAGAACAGCCCTGTAGGGAGGACTTGGGGGTACTGGCCAATGAAAAGCTGGACATGAGCTGGCAATTTGTGCTTGCAGCCCGGAAAGCCAACTGCATCCTGGGCTGCATCAAAAGAGGCACAGCCAGCAGGTGAGACCTCACCTGGAGTGCTATGTCCAGCTGTGGAGTCCTCAGCATGACATGAATCTGTTGGAGCCAGTGCAGAGAAGGGCTACAAAAATCATCGTATGGCTGGAACACTTCTCTTCTAAAAAAGGCTGAGAGCGCAAAGGTTCTTCAGCCTAGAGAAGAGAAAGCTCCAGGGAGACTTTATTGTGGCCTTTCAGTACTTGAAAGGGGCCTATAAGAAAGATGGGGATAGTCTTTTTAGCAAGCTCTGTTGTGACAGGGCAAGGGGTAATGGTTTTAAACTAAAAGACAAAAGATTTAACTTAGAAGGGTGAATTCTTTTCAATGAAGGTGGTGAAACACTGGAACGGGTTGGCCAGAGAGGTGGCAGATGCCCCATCCCTGGAAACATTCCAGGTCAGGTTGGATGGAGCTCTGAGCAACCTGATCTAGTTAAAGATGTCCCTGCTCAGAGCAGGAAGGTTGGACTAGATGACCTTTAAAGATCCCTTCCAACCCAAACCAGCAAACCATCCAAGTCTCACTGAGGAAAAGGCAAGCCAGTGCTAATTGGTAGAGGACAGACAACACTCAGCACAATTTAAGTACGGGTGTCTTTTGCTTAGGGTATCATACTACTTTGTTTCCCCAGGGATAGTCTGGGAGAAACAAGGTATTTTCCCCAAACATCTTTACTGCTGTGAAAGTGTTTTGTATTCCACACACTGGTATAATTCTCATGGCAAGTTTGATATGAAATCTATACATTACTGAAATGAGGGGAAAAAAAAAGTTATCTATTGAGATAGGAGCATTTAGCCTTTAATAATTTATTCTGACATATCCAGGACTTGGCTAAAGGTCACTGGCAAAGGCAAATCCCTTAGATTTGTGGGGTTTGTCTTGCTCAAAGCAGGGAGTTTTCATTCTGCAACAGACCTGAACATGGTCTCTGTTTAGATCCCACCTGCCACTTGGGCATGAGTCCCTGAGGCATACAGGGATTCAGTAGAATCTTCACAAGCGGGTTGATTAGAAATGTGCTGTAGCCATTCTTGGATTTATAGTGAAAGAATAATATTTTGAATTAGTTGCATTAATTTCTAGAAATGATCATGTGGTAACAACTCAGTATGCAAATATTGTGCCATTTAACTGGGATAATTGTTAATGCACATTATAGTTTGCTTGAGATTTTGTACAATTTATCGCTAGTCAAGCCTTCACGTATTTATATAGAAATGACAATAAGATAAGAAACATACTTTGTAATGTTCACATCTAATTGCAAATACTACAAGGAACAGCAATTTGAGAATAATATGATTGCTAGTTGTCAATAAGGTTTTTCAATGAAGTTAAAAAGAAGACTACTTTCTTGATTGATTTATTTATTTATTTTCTATTTTGAAATATCTTCTGTCTGTCTTGGTTATGGTGAGCTGAGTTTCCCTCTAAATGGCAACATCACTGAAAACCTACGTAAATGTATCAGTGTCTGGCCCCAAATCATTTGATTATTAAAAGACAGTATATAAATAATCCAGAATTAATTGGTCTGGTGACACACCATGTTTAGTGAACTAATTTCTATCCTACTTAAACAAATTCCAATGTCTGAAGGAGTCAGTGGGAAGGTACCTGGGTAACTGAGGGCAGAACTGGGCTCCCATAAATTCATCATTCAAAGAGAGACATTTTTCTAAATGTCAGTGGTGAACACTGAAGCTAGAGTTTGGGGTTTTTTTTGAGTATAATTAACACCAAAATATCTGTGGATCTTATTTGCTTTGACTCCTATGTTGCCCTGTCTCTTTCATAGGATGACAAGTAATGTAAGTTGAGAGGGACCTCTGAAAGCCATCTGGACCAAATGCCTGCTCAAAGCAGAGCCTAGTTAGATCAGATTGTTCAGGGCCTTGTCTAGTCAAGTATAAATATCTACAAGAATGGAGATTCAACAGCTTCACTGGGGTAATCATTCCAGCATTTCTCTACTGTCATTGTGAACAATTTTTTTTTTTCCCCTGTTATCTAGTATTTCCAGTGTAACAGCCTCTGTCTGTTGGCCTCTCATTCTATCACTATACATATCCAAGAAGAGTCAGGTGACATCTGCTCTGTATGCTCCCATTAAGTTGCTAAAGATAGCAATAGAATCACCACATACCCTTCTCTTCCCAGGACTGAGCAAGCATAGTTCCCTCAGCCTTTGCTCATGGGGAGAGTTGATGTGCAACTGCTTGGAGTAACTGTTTGTGTGTAACTGTTTGGAGTTTACGTACAGCTTTACTCACAGATCATAGGAGTGGACACTGTCCAGCTCCCTCCTTCTCAGTTATGTTGGTTGAAAGTCCTGTAAGGAAACAGGACTAGAAAAATAGGTTTTCAAGTACTAAAGTCCTCAGATACAAGTGGGAATATACATTAGAACCTGGAGTTTTAAGTGTCACTGTGCCATTTGTATTTGATGGTATAGTTCTTTTACCATAAAACAACCTTTTCACATTAAAAGAGATTACTTCTTTTGTAAAGACAAATAAAACCTTTTTTGATCTGGTGTACAGTTTCACAAAGATATAAGATTTTTTCCATAAGCATTTAAAAAAATTTATTACTGCTCTCCAAGCATAGTGTGAAGAGATGTAATCTAATTTAAAAGCTTAAGTCACTTAAAAGCTGTGTGCTTGGGTACTAAAACTCTTCTCATCAATGTCTCTTGTGGCTGAGCAGCTCTCATTTCTGGTTAGAAATTTATAGGTATCTGCTAGAGAATATTGTTCCTCCTTAACTTTATTTGGTTAGTTTTGGGCTACCATAGAAGTCTGTGCTCATGAGTGGGTTGTGTACCTGTCTGTCTGAACCCACTACAGAGGCAACATGTACAGTACAGCAAATGTAGTATTGGAAACTGTTCTCCAAAGACAAAAACTTTCTTTTTTTTCTTCATTCCTTCCAATGACTTGAACAAAGGCTCAAAGAAAATGTTGTCCTTGTGCTTTTATTTCTCCTAGCACCTTAGGAAGTCTCTCAGGAAAATAATTTTTTAGTCAAGTTTTGTCCTACAAAAACCCAGGATAGTTTTTCTTACAATTCCCTCACAAATTTAGATTGTGAGTTTTTTTTCTTAACTGCTTCTGGCAGTTTGTCTTTCTCTGTCATCTTCAATTTAGGGAAAAATCCAAGTGGTTTCTTTAATATGACAGACAGGTGAATACCACTCCTTCCCTTCTGTCATGAGCATAGGGAGTGAAGTGACTTACTTGGATAATGCAAAATCTCCAGTAGAAGTATAAAAGCTTCTTAGGAAGAAGTTACAAGACTTGTCAGAAGTAGCAGCATGATTCCTCCCTGTTCTAGCAGGAAATAAAACAGGGCTAGTAATTAAGCCCCACAACATAGCAAATTGCTGGGTCTGCACTGCCTTCCTCATTTGCTGTTCCTCAGCTGTCCACTACATGTCAAAAATAACTGTCACTTTTGCACTAGTCTGATAAACTTCATTATTATTATTATCATCATTATTAGTTGAGCTAGCTAATATGTGCCAGTTCTCTTCCTTTCCTGCTTTTTCAGAGCACTAAAAACACCCCACTTCACAATAACATAAATTTTCTGCTTTGCCCTTTGTGCAGCATGGGAAAAGAGAAGTTCTCTTTGCTCACAAGCAAAATGTTTATGCAGAAGGAGAAGGAAAAAAAGGGAAAAGGAAATGGGAATGAGACAGAGATGGGGAGATACAGACGAATATGGGACTCTGAGAACAGCCATGACAGTGTTCAGCCTTATGTGTTCTGGAAACCCTCAACAAATAGTCACTGTGCAATGTGTTTTTAGTTAAATGTCTGCCTTTCCTACCACAGAGATCAATATCAGGAATTTATTAATTTAATTATAAATTACAAAAGAGATTAATATTCAAATAGTCACAGAAATAGACACTGATCATAAAAAATAATTTAAATTTCTATATAACATCAACTTTTAAGCTGTTGATGCAATATCTCATAGTATTTAGGAAAGTAGACAAATTACAGGATTGTGTCATCAGTGCACAAGAGCAATAACCAGGACAAACCACTGCACAGAGATCCGGTAAGACAACCCTAAAGTACTTTGTTTGGTATGTGGCACTATACTATAGACAGAAATTAGGCTTGAAAAGTTGAGAAATCACCTATGAGGACAAACTGTTATGCTGATGTTCCTTACAAAAACAACACCCTGTTATAAGATTTTAGACTAAAAATGTAAGCATGTTCAGTTTGCAAAATTTGTGTCTTAAATGTCTTCATTTGAAAGTCTAGTCTTTATTTGGGACAGTCATTTATGGACCTCAAATGTCTGCTGTTTGGGCTTCCAAGACTGTCACGTTTTTAGGGTTCCTATCATGAAATTCAAGAGAGGAAATGACTGTATCTTGAATGTAGAAGCATCTTGGATGCCAGACTTCTTCCTCACTGTTAAAAAAACTCCTTTTCGCATTTCCAATTTATACCAGATCTTGAGATACTGTTCCAAAAGTGATGTTACTGGAACCCTTGCTCATATTTACCATGATTTCATTTTTGTACCAGACCCTCTTTTTAAATCCTTTATTTTGTAAAACAATTTGTCTTGCTTATTTCAGACATTAGAAAGGTGTGTTTTATTGTAATTCTTACTGTATTCTATTGTGTTTTTAATAACATCCAGAAACTCTATATTTATCAGGGGAGTTCTCATTTGGCAGTTAAATTGTTTTTATCGTAAAGTGGATATTATCAAACTCTTTGAGAGGAAGCAGGAGACTGAAATAATGAGACAAAGATCAAAGCCAGCAGCTATACAGATTTTCTTGAGAGGAATCCCTGACTGCAAAAGAGAAGCTGTCTGATGGCATTTTTTTGTCCAACTAATGAAAATTTCCCAGGAGGTTAAACCTTCTAATAGTCTGGAAGATGTAAAAAAAATTCATTCCAGACTAGTTCAGAGCTCTCAGCAAAATTTCATAGGTATTCAGTTTGCCCTTTACTGCTGATAGTTTCTCACCACCTTAACCTTTGCCCTGCAACCACACGCAGAATCAGTCCTGTTTATTTCAGTACTTGTTCCCAGAAAAACTGTAAAGCGAGATCTCATTGCTGATGATTTTTCCTTTATCTTTTTTATTTAGATATTCTGATATTTTTAGGTGTGATTTTTGAATTTTATCAGTACTAAAATTGAATATTAAACCCTTTGATTAACATGACAGAATAACTGCATGAGTGTCCCTATTACTTTACTAAAATTCTTCTCGATAACTGTAATAATTAAAATTCTATTAAATTAGTAGAACCAGTAAAATAATAGTACACTTTCATCAAACTCTGCAATATCTCATTAGGAATTTTCATAAATTCTGACTTGTAATTAAGATCGAGTGTTTCATTCAATTATGTGGAATATACTCACTTTATAGGTATTTTAACATTACTGCAAACTGATTTGTTTTAAATTTAGATAGCTTTTAAAAAGAAAAAGTTTTAAGTGCAGGTCAGAGAATAAAAGGTGCAGAAAATAAATGTGGAGAATAGGCAGAAATAGAAAGGGAAGTAACAGGAAAAAAAAGGTATTATCAAAGAGTTAGTGATGTACCAAATGAAAAACAGAATTACACATTTTAGGTAATTTATCAAATAAAATGAAGCAAATTCGCCAAAATGACAGTCAATTAGCAAAATTTATCTGGTTTCTGGGAAACTTTAAAAAAAATATTTTTCCCCTTACAACTACAAGTAATTAGGTGTAATGTTTATATAATATGGACTGTGGTTTGTATACTAATTTGTTATTTACTCACAAGGAAGATCACAATTCATTAAACCACCAGAAGGACTCTGTGCAGTGTTATGGGTTTTCCTTACAGGAGATACATCACAATAAAGAGGACTGCAATTATTAAGATTTGATAACTACACAATCCAAGTGGTAAATTTAAAAGCTGTTTAACTGCTTTTCCAGCATATTGTAACCTGCAATAATCTCTAAAAATCTAAAGCACTTCAACATTTTAATCCTGTATGCTCAGTATATAATATATTCTGAGGAAAAA
>JANHFX010014031.1:0-13044 GCA_027560015.1 Chloroceryle amazona | reverse complement strand
AATATATTCTGAGGAAAAAATAATATATTAAAAAAAAAAAAAAAAAATTTCTATTCTGAACTGAACTGTGAAATCTCCTTATGCTGCAGGAGGGTGCAGGCTGTCAGCTTGGATACCTGATATTTAGAAGAAAAGATCCCATAAAAACTGAGGCAAGACTATCGAGAGAGTCTCTTGTGTATCAAGTTGGTATTGCCTGTTTTCTAACCAATTTAACACTCATCGTTTTGATGGGGGTTTTGTGTCATTAAAGCTGTGCTCCACAGTCTTAAGAAATATGTGACTGTGACCTCAGGCTGGGTCACCATTTCCAGGACCAACCATGTTCAGATAATTATAAGCCAAGTGACATTTTCATCACAGACAGAC
Source organism: Chloroceryle amazona (assembly GCA_027560015.1). Taxonomy (NCBI): domain Eukaryota; kingdom Metazoa; phylum Chordata; class Aves; order Coraciiformes; family Cerylidae; genus Chloroceryle; species Chloroceryle amazona. The sequence goes on along the minus strand of JANHFX010014031.1, from coordinate 12,675 downwards.
AAAAATCTCTGACAAAACCAGCTTACTCGACTGTAAGAAAACCATGCTCAGCCAACACTCATTTAGATATCCTAGGGAGTTCCTACTCATTTAACACACCTGAAATGTCTTACAGTAGTATTTAAACTATCCTATCGATGCATTTTTTTTCTATCAGGATCAGAAACATATTTTTCAGGGAAAGTTCTTACTGTAAGTTTCTTCTTGGTGGAAGATTTCTTCCTTTCTTATCTCAAAATAAGAGCAATTAGTTAACTGATCTGAAATATTTTCTTCTCAGCAGTCTTACCTGGAGAATGAGTAAATATTTCTTGTGATTGCCTTCATTTATCCAAGCCTGATAAACCACAGTATTTCCTTGAAAATAAATAATCCACTTTCTCTCTAGTTAAATTATTTTCTTTCTGGAAAGGCAATCTTCTGCTTCATGAAGACCACCCTGGCCCTAGCCTGGGCTTTCTGTTCTTGGCAACTCTTCACTCAGATCTTGGAGTTGGACGATGTTATTAGCCTTTGCTGCTGCTCTCATTGCTTAAGACCTAGTTTCAAGTATCCCTGCCAGACAAGTATTTTTAGGACAGACTCTTGTCCTAATGCTGTCATCTTTCCTTTATTTCTTTTTATCCAATACATTAGATAAGTATGTAACTGTAAATACGCATGTCACTGAAGTCCACAAAGCTACTTATTTTGTTACAGGTTTGGGGTTTTTTTTGCATGTTTGGCAATAGGTTTGGCAAGAGAAATATGTGAAGTCTGCCACTAGACAGTACCCTAATGCAGGTAACAAGCCATACAGGGAAAAGGAATTTAATTTTTGTCCTGGAGTATGGAAAATGTGGAGCAGCACATCAGTTTCTCATGTTTGAAAGATTACAGGGCTTTCACTAAAAGAGGTAAGGAAATATACTTTATTTTGTAATTGTAAAATATCAGCAAAAGTTAGTTTTTCACACTGTAATTCTGGAAATCAGCCAATATAGTTAGGTCTGAGCATATTGGTGGCAGAATTTAATGTAAGTTTTCATCTGGTAATATATAAAGGTTTTAATTTTCCTAATCACTATTTCAGCTGCTGCTAACACAGGGGAGAGAAAATTTAGAGATGTTGATTTATCCACTGTTGATTATGCAACAGTGGATGACAAAAAATAATTAGAGATAACACTACAGTTTGTGTTTTTATAGAATGGTATACAAAAATAGTAAAGTTGAATTAATTTCCACATAAATCCCAAGAGAGCAGTAACTTCTAAGGAAAAGCTAAGAAGAAAATAAGTAGTTTTGCAGGAACAAGTTTTCTTCACCTTAATTGTCTACTGAAACCAGATTGAGCATCTCAGCAGAGCTATTAGCATATTTCCCCTGCTATTTTTATTCAGGAAGGCTCTGTTCCTCTCTTGGTTCAGACTTAAGAAAAGTGTTTTGCTTTTGAATAATTTTATAGTTGTAGTAGATTGCTTCAGTAGCATGACCCACTTGCTTTAATCGCTATGCTACGTTCCAGATTGGTAAAGAGTAATTTTATTCTGTTCTGTAATTCCATTAGTCTTCATTTGGTGAGAGCTGTAGTTGTATGCATGTGGTAAAAATGGAAGGTATTATGAAAAAAGAATGAGAAAAGGTTAGTTCAAAATTTGCAAGTATTACAGTACAGATGTCATCAAGATCTCCTATTTGAACTCAGTGTGTTTGCTTAAGATTGCCTTGTTAGGTTATTTTAGGAGAATTAAATATATTGTTAAAACTGATTTCATGTTATAATTGGCTTTAGTGATTTGGCCTCTAAAATATGTCATTTATTTTATAAAATATGGTGCTTTACTTGAGTAAATATCAGTTGATATATCCATTATTTAAATGATACAAAATGTTATACACACTGTATTTATTTATCAACAACAAAACTGCCTGTATCAATGGTAAACAGAAGCAGCTTGATTTCATGCTCCAGATTGGAAAACTACTTCAAAATGCTGATTAGCCCAGAGCTAGCTACCTTTTTTGACACCCTGAAAGCTCTTGTTTCATTATGACCACCTGCCATTGCTATTATAAATTCATAGGTGAAGATGAAAATTGTAACCAGTGAATCTTTCCATATTCTGATGAAAAAATTAAGCAGAGTTTCTTTCAGCCATGTCCAAATTCAGCCAAGTACAACAAAGGCAGTATCCATTCAGGAACAGGCTCAGCTTCCTGGAACTTTGCCCCATTCTGCCTGAAACAGAACAAAAGCAACAGAATGGCTGGGGGGGGAAGTCACAAAAAGTAACTCAAACCCTTTTGGCTGCTGTAGGTGAGGCTGTGTTGGATTGCAAAGTTGTGGATGTTGGACCAAAAATCTTTGAAACTAAACTGCCCAGAAAGATGGATTTCCAGAGTTACATTTTACTGTGCTCGTACTTGGAGTTTGCAGTTTATGTACTCATGTTATTAATATAGATACTACTACCATTAAAAACTGACATAAGCCAGGTGAATTGAGCTAAGCCATATAGCCAGTTAAACTCCTGTTTATTTTGTTTTTTCTAATTCTGGGGATGATGCTCTATCATCTGGCAGAACTTTGAAACCCAAAATCTGAATTGACCTGTCTGCCTTATTTATGTCTCCTTCCAGTCAGTCACAACCATTTCCTAAAAACTCCACCCTCTGTTAGGTCCATTTACTCCATCAAAAATGAACAGATAGAGAATTATATCACATCTTCACTCCCTTACAGATTTTTGTCTTTAAGACCCTTTCTACATTCCTACTGCAGTGCATGCTGTGGAGTGCTGATGTAATGCTGGAACTATATTCATAAGAACTACCAGACCTTCAGATTTAATTAACAGCTAATTAACAGCCCTTCTGGCCTTTGTAGTTAATAGTATGCTGAACTCAAGAAATCATTTGGATAGGTAATTATGAATGCTATTTTGAAATAATGAGTTGAAGCATCTACAAAATCCTACCTTGACAAAAATGTGATTGCTAAAATTGTCACTGACTAATACATATTTGGGAGGAACAGGCAGCATTTAAAAGAAATAAAAAAACCCAACATGTTCCCATTGTCCACAAAAGCTCACTAGAAATGAGAAAGGAATTTGTAAGATCTCCAAAGAAAAGAGTATGAAATGGATGAAAAGAAAAAGTAATTTCTTAGAAATCTTTTTTAATGGATGAAAATATGCAACATCCCATGCTAGTTGCCAGGAACTCAGTGCTGCAGCATCCTAGGGGGTAAATACCTCACTGCAATGCATATTACAAGATTGGGGACTAAGTAGTCAGTGTCATGCACAATTCAATGTAATAGCATTTTTCATTTAATTTGTACAGCCTTGCAGAAGTTATAATTTACAAAACCAAATGTATTTTTTCATAATTTGTCTTTTCAGCCTGCTTTTCATTCACTCATGCTCATAAATCACCATTTTCTGTTTATATTATAAAGTTACATTAATGTCCTTAATGTAACAGTATTTCAAGCAAAACATTTATGAAAATGAATGGTTTGCATACATAGTGGCAAATGTCTAAAGTACTTGAGGGTGCTTATAATACAGTATAATTGTATACAATACAAAGATGTAAATCAGTCCTACGTTTTCATCGCCTTTTACCGAAAAGCAGAGGTTATTGCAGCTACAGAGTTGCTTGGGCTTGAACTGACCTCTAGGGGTCACCTGATCCTTTTATGAAACACAGGGTTTATTTAATTATTTCTAAATCAACCGAAGAAATTAAAGACTTCTTGAACAGTTTTTCACTTTAAACTACTGATGACACAGTTTTGTATATGAACTCTTATTTGTTCAGATATTAGACAGTCTTCCCTAATGCGTAACCTAAATTTTCACTTCTACATATTAAATGAGTTCCTCAGTATTCTTTGATTAATCCAAAAAGTGGCCTACTTTATGGCACACCTTTAATTATTTGTAGACAGTTCCTGTTATGTCATTTTTCTCCGGATGGCACTTGCTTAGCTCTATAATCCCACATAGATCTTGTTTCCCAAACATCTCCACTCAGCTACAGTCTACCCAGCTTCCTTGGCCAGTGTGCATCCTTTTAAATTCTGTGTCCCTAGATAATTCTTTGATCTTTAATCAATGTCGAGTACTGCATAGCCTTCTTGCTCAGTATTTGGGTTGTGCTTTTCCCAAGTGAATGAAAAATAACATCTGAGCCTAAAGGGATCTCTACAAAGAAGGAGGAGGAAAAGGCCAGTTTAAGGGGAAAATTGTGATGTTAAAATGGGCAGCAGCTGGGAGAGTCCTGAAATTCTCTCCGCTGGTTTAATCATGTCAGTCAGGTGTAACAGAAAAGCAAGAGATGATATTGTTTGAATGAGTCCAGGAGGAGTGTGTATATTATCAACCTTCTTGCATACAAGTTTTCCCATGATCAGAAGCAAGTCCCTTAGATCATCCCCTTTGTCATAAATTTTCTTATGGTACAACATTCCAGTATCTTAATATGGAAAAACAACACATTTCTCTCTTTTGCAGCAGAGTGAAATATTAGTATAGGATAATTTTCTATTTGATCTTGGGGAGAGAATTAAAGGTTATCATAACTTTGCTTTGCATTTGTTATGTAGCAATCCCTTCTGGCCCTAAAAGATAGGAATTTTCTGAATCGTTAAAGTGGGTTTGTAATTTTACAATGTATATTTTGTCTTTGGTTACTTCCTAAAATTTGAATAGATTTTTCACTTAAAATGATAGAAATAAAGATTTTTCATCCATCTATAACTTTAAAACAGCTTTTAATTATTTTAACTGAAATAATAAAATATTTAATGGAGAAAATATTCTGCAAAAGTTTAATTTGGACATATCCAGATGTTTGGTTTGAATTTTCAGTCAAAAAAAGTAGTAGCATTGTCATTTAAAAGCCTGCTGCATTCATTTTCACGGGGGATCGGTCCGCACAGAAGTATTTCATAGTAGTCCATAGTCTAGTGACACCTCTCGTTTACCATGGTTCAGAAGAAAGGCAGACCTTGAGAGACTCTACCCTTCTGGGAAAATATAAGATATTAATTACAGATCCCACAAGAAAGTACTCTATTTGGAAAGATAGTCAATGATTTTTGACTTGGGAAAAAAACCCCAAGTTATTCAAATGAAATACTTCATTTTGGTTTACTTATTCAAAACACACCAATCCAGGAAGAAATGCTTTGACTAGGTTTTCCAAATGAAATTTTGTTAGTTTTAATGGAACATGTTAATTATGAAGAAACTATACATCATCAGTAAATAAGAATATCCAATTAAGCTACCAAGTAATGATACTGTGTATCTATTGATTCTTTTCTGACTTTTTTTCTGATCACTCTACCTTATATCATTTATCATCCTGTTAATATATTGACAATAATTGCACTGCCGAGTCTCAGAAATATGTCATTTTATCTAATATTGAATAGTGCAAATAGATTATGGCCACCATTACAATACAGTAATTATTTGCAGCATGGCCTTTGACACCAATACCAGTATTCAGTATTTGATTATTTTAAGAACACATATATGCATCTCACGTTGCCTTTAAAAATATATTTGAAGCCATATATTTAGTGTTGATACACATTCTGCATGCATTCACACAAATTCTAAAGTCAAGGAAAGTTTCCTTTCTCTTCAAAGCTGATCATCTCATGGTATTTTTGGACTAACTATACTATCCAGCTCAAAATTAATTTTCTCAACTAGCCTTCTCTCTCTAATCCACTCTGAACCATTTATTCCTTCCCTTGTGACTTACAAGTTTCCTTGTAAAGGTACTATTTTTAAAAACAATAGAACAAAACAACTTTTATGATTTTATGCTTTCTTTTTCTACATGAATACTGCCAACCAGCTGAGCCAGTTTATCTCCTTACTTCAGTCCAATATACCATTATTGCTTAACTTCTCTCAATAAAAACATGCACACTAAGATTCACGTACATTCATTGCACAGGACCTGGTTTAGTTATCCGATTACCAGGAAGTAAATATTCTGTTCCGTAATTCTAATGTAACATTCCACTTTATATGTTTCTTATTCAGGATTAAGGTATTTTCAGTCTTTTTTATTCTATTGATTTCTGATCACACATTAAATTATACCTGTTCACTCATCTCTTTATTTTTGTGTCTAGTTACTTTAAGGTAGAATAAACATTGTGGTCACAGGAATAAAATGGATCTATATACTTGTCCTAAATTTCTTTGTTCCTTTAAAGATTTCAAGAATCATTAACCTACTTGAAACCAGATTATACTTTATACTCATATGAAGAGCCCAGATGGAAAATGAAAGATGTTTCAAAATAGATTCTATATTGTCTTCTAAAAGCTATTTTTTAAAAGCTAAAATCTCTTTTTTTATCTTTTTTTGCATCAATTTGGGTTGCAATGCCTCCTCACTTCTGGAGTCCTTTTAGTGAAATAAACAAAAATGAAAAGCCTCAAACATGTTCTACTTCAGGAACAACCCTGGGCCGTCTTCTGCTCTCAGAAAAACTGCCTTTACAAATATTCCATGTTTGTAACTATCACCACAACCAGTCATTGCCCAGCTCATTTCTTGACACCTTATTCAAAGTGAGGTTAATGTGGTTTGTAGTTACTCTACTCCTTTGACACTCTGGTACTAGCTAGTTCTCGGTGAGCAAGAACCAGATGTGTGAGCCTGTATGAATCAGACATTTCTATTTGCTCATTCAGGTGATCTTCAGATATTAAATTTCTTGTTGATTGATGGTTTGTTTTTTGGTTTTTTTTTTTGTAGACCCATGAGACGGTCCTGTAAAAACAAGAGTATAATCTGTATTTGCCAGTGAGAATTCCTTCCCAAACCCCAGCACATTACAGCTGCAGCCGCTGCAGAGACTCCAGTGGTTTCAGATAGCCCCAGTTATCTCTTTGGGTTTGGGTCCCACGGTAACTGCATGTCCGCACAACTCTATTTGGACTTGATATTTTCAAAGAGATCATATAGCCCAAATTTATCAGCTTCTTTGGACTTATCTCAAACACTGGACAATTTTTAAGAATAAAAATCAAAATGAATTCTGAAATACTCTCATACATAGGCGCTTTGAGCTTCTAACTATTATATTGGAATTGAAAGGAATGTAAAGACAACTGTTTACAGTGTAATAGCTACATTTCTTTCTAGTTCTTAACTTTTCTCCTCTAGGATATTTATGCTATCAGAAATGTTTGCCCTGTACAGCAAGATCCCATCCTCTGAGTGCTGACCCAGAGCTGAAAATAAAGCCAGCTTGCAGGACTGGCAGTAAATTCCCCAGGAGACTTACTTGCTTATAAACAGCATTCTGTTAGCTTTCTGTGTTGAAAAGATGACAACTTCCTTCCTTTCCCCACTTTAAATTTAAGTCTGTTTCTTACCCAAGCCAACACAGCTCCTTCATCTACCTTCAATTAGTGTATTCACTTTGTTCTGATTTGTTACAGCACTGTTGGAAGTGTTACAGTCTCTGTTGAGATATATATCACAAGAACTTTGTACATATATTTTACCAGGTGCAGAGTCTTCATTGTGTTAAGGACCATGCATGGCACATAACTCCAAATAACACACTACTGTTTGCATCGTCCCCTCTCCTCTGTGTCCCTTCCCACCTGTATATTCATGCTTGGCAAACTATAGGGTCTTTTGGCATCTTATTTCAGCAAGTATAACTTACTAGTAAAAATTTCTAATACATTTTTTGTTTACTTGTTGGGTCCACAGCATGATTTTTCTTGCACTGTGAACATTTGTGTTTTTGAAGGCGTGTGTGATCAGGTTATTTAGGTGTGTGTGTGGGGGTGTTAGGTGTTTTTTTTGTTATGGGTATGGTTGGACTCGGTGATCTAGGAGGTCTTTTCCAACCGTGAATATTCTGTGATACTGAATTATTTTACCTCAATATATGAATATTAGTATGCTTATATGTACTTACAATAACCTGTGTTACAGAGAAAATCTACTCAGTCCCTATTCAGGAAATTCAAAATCAATGTATTTTGCTCTGAGCAAGGATTGTAAAAGCAGTTCTGTTAAATTTTTGAAATCATTTTATCTTCCTTTTTATTAAAAATCACTTCCTTACTTGCAAACAGGAATTAATTTTATCTTGCTCTGAGTTTCTAGATCCCTTGATAGAGTATCAACTAGTAAGGGTATGGATATCAGCAAAGCAGTTCAAATTAGCAAATACTTATCTCTAACAAAAGAGTCAAGTAGTTATAACACAAAATTTTTCAGATCTGTTGAATGAAAAAATAAAGAACAAACTTCTGGAGAAATTATTGGAACAATCAAGATAGAATATTTTTAAATTTTACTAAAAACAAGCAGCTTCAAATTATTTTCAGAAATAACTTTATTGCTAGACAATAATTTTCTATGACTAAAAATTCCCAATATGTAGCTAACTAAATGTTTCTTAACAATGAATTTCAAGTAGAAAACAAATTTCCTCCCTTTGATCAAATGGATTTCATTTTTCTTGAGAATAGGTGTGTTACATTGCTTGTCAGTAGGAAAAGTAACTTTTAGGGTCCCTTGTGTTAAAAATCTATTTTGAATTGTTCATCAAAGAGCAGTGTGGTGGTACATACCTGTGGTTTAGGCCTGGGAAATCTGGGATGTAACTAACATTATGGATGAAGTAACTTTATTTTAAATCATCTTTTTTACTATAGATTAAGGATGTTTCTTTTCCAGATATAATCTAACCCTCCAGTTTCTGAAATCTCATTTGTATAAGATATTTCCATTACTTTCATATGGAGGTGACTCATGTCTACAGTTTGTGGTCGTGAATGTTTCTGCCTACAAGTGTTTTCCACAATAATGCCCCAAAGTACTGATTTTAAGGTACATATCACACTAGGAAAAAATTCTTCACAGAAAGAGTGGTGGGATATTGGAATAGGCTGCCCAGGGAGGTGGATGAGTCGCCATCCCTGGATGTGTTTAAGAATCGCTTAGATGTAGTGTTGGGGGATATGGTCTAGGGGCGAACTTGTAGAGTAGGGTGAAAAGTTGGACACGATGATCCCATGGGTCTTTTCCAAACTAGGTGATTTGATGATTCTATGATATAGATACAAAAACAAGTACAGGAAAACAGATCTAGTTCTACCTAGGAACAGAGACTTCCTCGTCATAATACCCTACTGGTCAGATAATTTTTTGATTCAGATAAAGATGATAATAGTAGTCTTTCCCCATGAGACTAGTTAACAACTAGCCCTGCTCATCTGAAATTAATGAACACACCCTAGTTGAATCACTGCTGCTCAGCCTAAGCCACTGCCAGGTTAGGAGAATCACATGGTGTCTACTGTTATCCAGCCTTCAGGACCTATGAGTTTCCCACTAGCATAACATCATCTAAGAAAATCAAACCCACAAATCAGCCACAAGGGATGAAGCTTGCAGGAAAGTATAATGTCACTCCAAAAATTCTGAAGCCATTCACAAGAACAAACAAAATGACAGGATTGTCCCATAGTTGTAAAAGAAAAAGTAAGATGCCTAATTCCTTACAAGAATCATGGTCACCAGATCATGTCCTCATATACAGAGACTGCGTGAATGAAGTGTTGGACCAAGCTGTGATCAGCAATCAGCACATCAGCTGATCAGTTCAAAGAAAAACACAGGGAAATATTTAACAAAAGATTCTCTTTCTGATATGACCAGATCCACCCATTTTGGAGCTTGGAACAATATTTCCTAAAACTCATTAAATGGATCCCTGTCCCTTCTAGCTAGATCCCCTTACTAAAATAAGTTCTTCATCTGCCATCAGGAAAAGACATTCACCCCACTCGTTGAAACATGCAGTGGATCACACAGACCTCAAAACAGGACTGCAGCCTGTCAACAGTCTCCATTTCTCACCCCCCAATTATGCCCAACCTGTAATATTCACAAGAAAGTTAACTGATGAAATGACCAGCACATGGCCATGAGGGAGGCAACATTTTTCTCCTTATAGTAACAGATGTCTCTGACAGAACAGACTGTGAAGTAGCCTAATGTACATTCCTGCTATGACAGAGGAGAATGGTCCAGCAATTCATTTATTTTTATCTTTACTTATCTGGTCCTGTCAGGATGCAGGGTAGCCAGCCTTGGATTCAATTCCAAAACAAGAGCAGAGTGAGAGAATCAGGTACAGTATGATGGCAGCATACAGGTGCAGATATGTCTTGCTCACCACTGACGCAGCCATGACAGCTACAGGTGGTCGGACCTTAGAGACAGCTGCTGGTGGGAAAGGCATCCAGGCAAGATGAAGATGACAGTGACTGAATGGGAGATGCACCTCATGCTTGAAATCATGCAGATCTGCTCTGTCAAAACAGTACAACAACCTGGGGTCATGTTTGCCTCCTCACCAAGCTTCTATATTTCTTAAAATGCCCATTCTTTCACCATCTTGTGAGAAACCTTCATCCTTCCTAGGACCTGATAGTTGTTATGCACTTGCTTTCTTCATGCAGAGATGCTATAGTCTGGTATATGTTACAATCAATGGAAGTAATGAAGTTTATGGCAAGTACAGAAGAGGGCTGGCACTTCTGCCACACTCTGCCATCATCACATCAGGCTCATGCTGACATCCTTAACTCGTTCCTCCTCTGGCTTAGCAATTCCATTAAAGTACTCTGCCTAACTCAGAAAGCTGTTAATGGATCACATCCCACCTGTACTAAAGATCTGATTTCAATTTACAAATGCAGATCACAAAATCCAGGATAAAGTGAGCTGAAACTGTGCAGGAAGTCTTGTTAGCTGAAGTGATAGAGATGTGGAGATCCAAAGTATTAGAAAAGTTTAGACAAATCCATAACCATTATTAGACATTTTAAGGAAACATTGCCAAAACGTCTGCCTATTCATGCCACTGACAATTTAGATGTAGTATTTTATATGCATTAACATGTTTTGTAAAGCTGAAAAACAAATGGTTTGAAATGGTCATTTCCATATTTACAATCTAAGTCTTCTGAATTCTATTGAGGAAACATTGCAAAATGTTTATTTTTTCTCCTGATTCAGAATGAAACCAAACTTTTGTATTCTGTGCAGTCCTTCTCCATATGGGCTAAATCAAATCTATATAAACAGCAGACTGCATCTATAAGATTTTATTGAAAAACTGGAGCTGTGGGAAGAAGCAGAAATTATTTAGTTCAAATCAAAATAACTTTCTAAACCTCATCCTAACAGGTACTTTTGAGTTAATGCTTAGGGTTCCCCAACATTACTTTGGCATGGCTAATTAACTAAAATCAGTTACAATATAGAAAACTGCATTGCTAGGAGCTTGCATTACTGCTTTAAGCATTCTTTTCGACTCTTAAATAATCATCAGTTGCTCTTAGTGATACATAGGAAAACTAAGTCTGCAGCTTTTGCTCACTCATGTACCAGTGCATTCAAAGTCAGCATTGGGGTTGAGTAGAGTCAATGCGGCTGAGCTTGGTAGCTAGCTATATGTGTGCCACAGCAGTGCCTTTTTTAGAGAAAGGGTCTTATCAACACATTATAATCAAGAGAACGCATTATTAATACAATCATTTGCTTCTTGAAAGATTTGCTTAAAAAAAAATAAATAAAAAACATCTTATTACTATTTAACACCTAAATAATTCTCTGAGGGACATACACTCACAGCCTGAAACAGGATTTATTTTGGTGCTCAAAGCCACCTATGCTTGAAGTTCTGCATAAGTGCATGCAGCTGGACATGCCAAACAAAAGGGCTACTGAATTAGGTTTCTACATTTAATCATGGTGAGGTCTCAGAGAAATGTAGGCTATGGGCTTGTATGCATGCTTGGAAAGTTTGCCTTGCTCTGCTATAATGGGTCTGCAGCTACTAAACGATTCACCTGCGTTCTTCCTCTTGCACAGGATGAAAATGATTGTGAATTTCAGCACTGGATCAGCTGTGCAAAGTCACGCCCAGAGAGCGACACTTAATTTTTCTTTCACTTTTTTTATTAAACCTTTTATTGCACAGAAGATGTAAAAGTCAGATCTTCTTGAGACTTGGTAACTCCAAAGGCAGGATCAAGGCCTGGGGCACCTCACTGGCTGCCGTCTTGGACAGGTTTGCTGGGCGTGGGCCAGGGAAACACAGCCCGAGTTAGAAACCATATACTTCCAATCGCTTTACCTGCCATGACGGAGTAAAATTTGTTGACTTGGTAAAATGTTTCTTCCAGCCTCCGCTGGCTGAGCTTGTCAGATAATGTGGTCAGCCATCGAGTGTGTAACTTCCTCGGGGAAGCAGAGATAAGAGCCGCCGTGGGGGACTGAAAGTGCAACTCTGTCCTCTTGACATTTTGTAAAGTTAAATTACAGGGGCGTTATCTTTTGTGTTTTATTTCCCTTGTTAGACAGCGCGAGTGCTGCTTAATGGATGCAGTTACTGTGGTAAACAATCCCGTGGGATGCTTATTTGCTCGTATTAGCGCAGGAATTCGAGCTGCGCTGCGATTTATTTAGTTACTAGTGTTAAAAAAAAAAAAAAAGGCAAAAAGCGGTTTTGCGGGGGGAGAAAGGGTGGGTGGTGGCAGGGCGGCGGCGGGGGGCTTGAGTTTCGCTGGGGGCTCGCCTAGCCGTGGAAAGGGGCTGGCGCGCCTGGGGGGG
>JANHFX010014029.1:12313-25296 GCA_027560015.1 Chloroceryle amazona | reverse complement strand
TGATTGGTTCGTTTGTACTACCTAATCAAGATTTGTTTTTATAGGCTATCAGGTCATGATACAATAATTTAACAGATAGGGAGCAGCGTCTCGTTCTCCGCAGGCTGTCGCGGTGAAGGAGCGGTGACACGTGGCTAGCTTGTGGCCATGGTTTGCTGTCTCGATTCTCCTAACTGAGGTGCTTTGAGGATGGTAAAGGAAAGGGAACTGGTCTGAAAACTGTTGAGAGTGAGATTCTTGGTCTCGCTTTTGGAATGGGCCACTTCTGGGAACTGGCAGCTTTCTCTCTTCTGCTTGTGCTCCCATCCTTGGGGTATCTTCCGCCTGTTGTCCAAACAGCACGTGGTCCCCCTGCAGATCTGGGGTCCAGCTGCACTGGAGGTCTTGTGAGGGGGGCACCTCCCTGACAGCCGGGTTTGTTTAACCCGGGTTGGGCTTCCACCCTGGGAACTGGGGGGGAGCAGGGGAAGAGGTGGGCAGGCAGCGGTGAAGAGTGAGGGAATGTGATTCTTGCCTAGGAGTGAAAAATACCCTGCATTTGTTACTACTTTCACATTTAGGGAGTAGAAAAGATCTTGGAAAGAAAAACCTTGATTCCTTAAGAGAAGATAAAAAACCTAAAAGGCATCGTTTAGTAATGGATGCTTCGATCTCGTGCAGTCATTTTTCTGGGGAAGACGTTTCCTGCTTATTCCCAGTTGTGACTCCATCAGCAAAGACACTCTTCAGATTCCATCTATTTCCATACTTCCTACCAAAGATAATTCCTTCTCCCAGGTTTTCTCCCCGCCCCATCCTCCGAACCCAGAGCTCCTGTTTTGTTCTGCGTTTCCCACAATTCAACGTTCGATACCAAAACGGAGCAGCTGGAAAATGTCAGCCAGGCCTTACCTTTCAAGCAAGTGTTTCTCTCTTGCTATCTGCCTTCAAAACCCACCCTTCCTTCCCCCCCCATCTCTTCGCTGCCCTCCAGACGGAAGCGAAACCCATAACAGCTCTGGTCTGAGCTGCAGCTCATGCTGCTGCTGCTGTGGGTTTTGGGTTGTCGCCATTAACTTCAGGCAGGCTTTCAGTGCCTGCTTTTATTGACTGTATTAAGCAAGTGAGAAACAAAAGCAAAACAAACTCCAATCATTCCGAGTTGCCTCAAACCCAGTAATTTCATGTCAACAGATTATGCACACTGGAGAAACGTTAGTGTTCAAATAGACTAATTAAAAATGTTACTGCAATTACTTTTGCAACACAAACGATGCTAATTATATAATGCCGCGGAAATTGGAAGCATAATTTCGGAGGGTTGGGTTTTTTTTTGCGCGCCTTGCAGCGGTAACGTGGTTCTGGATACCGGGGGGGCTCGGGCAGCGGGAGCCCAGCTCTCCGGCTGCCGGGGCAGCGCCTCGGAGCAGGTAGAAATAGAAAGGGGAAGTCGGTCTGGTTCCCCGTGCTCCACCAGATGGTCTGTGGCTCTGCGGAACTGAGCGAGAACAGTCGGTGGGGAAAATGGGAAGACGAGCCCCTTTGCGCGCCGGTCGGGGGATTGAGTCCCCTTCAAAAGACTGGGTTTGGAGCCTGTAGCTTGAGCAGGTTCCCTTAATTCTGCTCTTCCCTGCTCTGGACCCCGGCAGCTCAGAAGAGCAGATCTGTTCTGGAGGGAATCGGGGCTTGCGGAAGCTCCTCACAGTGCTGTTGGGTTCAGCAGGAACCAGTCGGTGTGTGAATCCTCATCAGCATCTCCTTACAGTGCAGGAGGGCTCCTCTGTGTCTCCGTGGAAGTGGTTTCTCTTTTCCCTCCCCCTTTGCAGTTAGCACGGTAGATTTCTCCTCCTTGTCTCCCGAGATAGTTGTCATCCTGAAATGATCTCAGGCTTTGATTGTGAGGTGGTTTGTTTCCTTGCCGAGGTGTCTGTCTGTCACTGACTGGTGTCAGCAAGAGGAGGCTGAGCAGAGGGTCTCGGAGCTGGTCTGGGGGGGTGTCTGGGTGCCTTGGGGGGGTGGCATCAGGTCTAGCTGGTGTCTGCCAGCTGAGACTCCACCGCAGGGTTTAAACCACCCTGGTATATGAGCCTCTGCTGTGGTTATTCTCCAGGTATTGAGTCTTCCAGGGGAATTTAATGCCTGGGCTGTCTCTAAGGAGACTTCTCAGCAAACAGCAGAGGCATTTCTGTGCGTCTGCTGGCTCACGTGCCTGTGATCCTACAAATTCCCCCAGCACGTGGGCTCCTGGAAGGGTGTGCAGGACAACCTTGCACCGGTGAGCTGTGGGCGGACACTCACCTGTCTTGGCACCAGCAGAAGATGCTGGGGCTGCAAAACAGAGCAAGACCTTGAGGATTTGATGTCTGGTGTAGAACTGGAGGTGGGGATGAATCTTCTTGCAAAACTTGGTGTGAATTCTGTTAACTGATGGGATTTTATCTAGAAACTGCAGCTGGAGGAGCTGCACAAACACCTCGGGTGGGCTGCTGCCCTCCCAGCCAGAGAACTCCTCATTCTTCTGAGTCCACTTGAAAAGGGAGAAATCTAAAAACGCTTGAGCCGCTCATCAGTGCCATCCAGGTCCCTCTCTGGGTTTATCACCATAAGTTGCATGATCACAGTGACTAAGGAATTAATTTCTAGCTGTGCCCCTAATTTAGCTTGGGGCAGAGCTGCTCGGAACGTGCCATTAGAAAGCGTGCGAGCAGAAGGGGGATGTTCAGGTGCTGTCCCCTGCTCTGAGTCGAATGCGTGTGGTAACGACAAGGGGTGTTTGTAAGGGTGGCTGGGATGGGATTTTGCCCAAGGGGTGCTCGGGCGGCTCTTTCCTGCAGAAGCCAGCTGAGCAGAGGGTTAGTGCTGTACATGAACACAGGCAGAGCTCTGGACCTGCCAGAGTCCGCCCGTGGGCTGGCTGCCTTCCTGCGTGTGTGGTAACGCTCGAGCAGCAAGGGCAGCACGGAGCAGCGTGGAGGGCGTGCGCGGGGCTGCGCCATTCATTCCTCCGGCGCGGCTTCATGAATCACGATGCTGAAAGTCCCTAAATTGGAGCCACTTAGAGAAGGTGAGTAACAAGCTCCCTGCAGGAGAGGCGTAACCGTAGGTCTTTGGGGCAGCCTGTCCCTCGTGTTCTGCAAGGGCTGCAACCCAAGAGAGATTGATAGGAGCAAGCCCCTGGGAAAAAGGCAACAGGAACAAAATCAGAGCAGCGATCCTGGGTGCAGCCTTGGGCTTCCAGTGCCCTGTTCTGGTGTTGCCTTGAGTGCTGCTGGCACAAATGCCCTTTGCCCTGCTGGTGACCCGTGTGCCTGGGAGCTGGACAGGGGGAAGGGGAAGGACGTACTGCAAAGGGCTCCGTGGACCCTCCAGCCTTTTCAAGTGGTGCTGTAGGAAACAAAGCGTGGGTTGACATTGTCCTGTATGTTGAGCTCCAGTAGAAACTCTTACTGGAGCTGGTGCCACTGCGCTCCTTGGCTCAGGCCCCTGGTGTTGGTGACCACTGGGCCCTGGTCAGGAGTCCCTTGAGGCAGAGAGGTGACAGATGTGAAGTGGATGCAGTAAATGCTGCAGTCATCCAGACAGCGACCCCGTCGATGAAGGTGAAAATCTCTCCAGAGCTTTTCAGCCCATCAGGGTGAGTGTCAGGGGTGTTTCCCAAGCACAAGGCTATTGCCCCAGCAGAGAAGGGCTCCTGCCAGGAGAGACTTGGCCTCGGCTGGCCCTGTTCTGCCAGCCTGGAGCTGCAGTCACTGAGAAGTCACTTTTTCCACAAAAGCTGCAGGCAGGCTTGGGGGGGGCAGGAAGAAAGCTCCAGTTGTGTGGTGCTTGGTAGCAGCCAAATGCTTCATATTAAGCAGAAGCAATTCCCAGAAGGAGCTGCACTGGCTGTAACTCTTCCTGGGAAGGCAGCGTTCCCAGCCACGAGCTGCTGCTGCTGCTGGTGAGAACTGCATGTGATGCTGGGCAAGGGCAGCAGCAGCCAAACACTTGGCCGCTGTTCCTGGGGTGATCAGGGTTCCTGCAGGCACCACGCTGAGCAGCAGCCAGGGGGTTGCTCTGTTCCCCCCTTGGCATGTCTCATCCCAAGGAACTGAGGGCTGTGGGGTAGCAAATGGTTTTGACTGCAGCAAGCTGCTGCTGCAGCTTCCAGGGGCATCGGGGGGAGCTGCCCGTGCTGCAGACCCTGAGTTCTCTCTCCTTCGCTCATCCTCCTGCTGCACGTGGCCGCAGCTCAACTGAGACAGCCAAGGGATGGCTCTGGCCAAGCAGGTTACTCCCCTTCGGAGGTGGCTCATTTGGCTTTGCTGTGTTCGGCTCTGGCTGACCAGTGCTGAGAGCACTTGGAAGCTGCTGCCTCCTAAAACAGCTCCTGCCCCATGGGAGATCGTTCTGCAGGTCTGTAGCTGGTGGGGAGAAGTGGGGCAAGCAAAAACCTTTCCTTCCCCAGTGAGCAGCAGGAATTGGGGTGCCCAGCGCTGCGCGGAGCAGAGGGGGGTGCACGGCCCTGGGGTGTCCTGTGCCTTGCTCGGGGAGCGCCGGCTCTGCGCGGTTCCAGCTGCCTGTGTTAGCATCACTGTGCTCTCTGCTCCAATTACCTTAACACAGGCTGCGAGTGATTGATTGCTCCTGTTCTTAGACCAGCCTCCAGTGGAAAAACAAAATAAATTAAAATGTTCTCCTCATGAGTAGGCCACCTGAATTCTGTCTAATTGAAACAATAACTTGCAAGCAGCAGTCCTCTTGTGTGTGTGTGTTTTTCTTTTTTTCTTTTTCCTGCTCAGGGTTATTTAACTGTTCATTGATAAGGGAGGAAGCGTGACGAGTCCTTACGGGGTCTCGCTTTCTGCAGTAAGCCAGCCCTCGCCATCGCTTCCGACAGCTGATCCTGGTTCCCTGTGAAAGGAAATGGATTTCACCAGGCATGACAGCTCTGCCCGGGCAGCATCGCGGTGCAGATGACGCCGTGTGCTGCCGTTGTTGTTCAGCTCAGCATCTGCTGGCAGTGACGGGCATTGTCTGCTGGCCGCATGCTGCTCTGCAGCCTGTAAATCCCTCCAGGAGGGTTTCCCTGCAGCAGTCTCAGCTCCACTTCAACGCTCGTCGCAAACTGGAATAGGACTCGTCGCCGTCTGCCTGTGAAGAGGTCACTGGAAGCCAGTTACCTTCTCTTGTTGTTTACAGAGCTCCTCTCTCTCTGGAAGAGGTCCAAGGCTGAGCAGACCTGGGCCGTGGCTCTGGCTGCTCTGCTGCTAGGTGCTGATAAATGCTGTTTAGACAGAGATGTGATTCTTTCCCTTGCTGCTTCCCGAGCACTCCAGGGCTGCCTGCACAGTGTATCTGCTGGCGTGTGTCAGCGGCGGGGGGATGCTCACGAGCTGATGGAGTTGGCAGCTCCTCGAGTGGCCGACTCTCTGTGTCTAGTAGTTGACGTGAGGCACAATTGTGGCTCTGCTCAAGCTGTTTGCTCTCTTGATTTGGGCTGACGTCCTCTGCTGCTTTTATCTGTCCTGCTTTTCCCATCACGTTGAGAGGAAAAAAAAAACCTAAGCACCCCAGTTCTGGCACGGTGCTTCACTCGACAAGCTGGGGGTGGATGCCTGTAACCTCATTAGCCTCTTGCTTCCAGAATTTAACTTGTGTGGTGCAGGAGGATGAGTCTTCCTGCCCCAGCTCCAGTGCTTCGATCGCAGAGTATCTAACCCATTGGAGTTATAGCTTGGCTTCAATAATTTGCTTCCTTATTTGGTCTTGTTTTTGTGACAGATTTATACATGTTGTTTAAATGAGAATATACTCATGGCTAATCCAAGCTGGACAGGCAGTGCCTGCCAAAAGACCCGATATTAATAGGCTCCAGTACTTGTGGGATACTGGGCTTGCAAACCAGAGGCTGGTTTTGGTACAGCTCCCCTTAAGCTGTCTCTCTTGCATCCAGTTAAATCTGTTTTTTTTTCCAGGGTCAGTCTGCTGTGAGCTTTCCTCTTTGGGTGGGACACTCGCCCCCAGAGCCATCTTCTGAGTGAGAAAATCTTTCTAGCTCCCAGCAGGAGAGAAAACGGGTGAATGTTTTTTGCAGGGTGGCTGGTGACACGGGGGAATAACTCGTGGTGCTGCAGGGAGGGCTTGGGAGCAGCTGGCTGAGCAGGGTGTGGAGCTGCAGGTGTGGGCAGCTCAGTGGGGACGTGCCCGGAGGGCAGGGAGGGTCGGGGAGCACATGTGCTCTCGAGGGCAACCCTATAGCTGCCTGCTTGGGGTGGCTCTGCCTCTGCTCGCTGTCACAGTTTAAAACTTCAGGCTCCTGCAGTTCTGCTCTGGTCTTCCTACATTCGGTATTGAGTCAGCAGCAGGGAAGCTAAAAAAGATTGATGCTGAAATCTCAGCCTTCAGCTGCTCCTCTTCTTCCTCCTGCTGTGATGCTGGTGCGTTTCAGCTGATGGTGCTGGTAGATTCCTCCCCGTCTTCTGTTGCCATGTGAAACGATGCAACAGCGATAGCCTCACCTTTGGAGAGAGCAGCTGAATACCTGTATTCTGGGGGTCTGAACAGCAAGCACGGTTAGGAGTTGACACTCTTAGCACATGAACAAATGCATTTTCATGATTTCCAATTATAGCAGAAGAATGAGAAAGTGAGGTTGTGAAGAGGAGGGAAAGTCGTCTCCTGAATGGCTTCATGCGGCTCCGCTCGGTGACATAGCTATGAAGTCAGGAGTCAGGATGAGGATTGTTCTATAATATCAGCAAGAAGCTGGAGTGAGGGGGAAGTGGCCCACGAGTTTAATTTACATCACTGAGTGGATTAGCTCCTGACGCAGTGCAAAGTCATTATTTACCGTGTCTCCAGATCTGTTGCCTCCAGATCAGCGCGATGGTTTGGAGAGGGGCTGATTCAGAGATCATCGCGTCTCGGCGTTGTGCTTGGTGGGCACCCCTACCACTCACCTTGGGAGCAGAATGATGTTGCTTGTTAAGATGCTTAATATTGTGCCTACCCCCAAGGAGCAGGCGGAGTAATTTGGTTTTAATGTTTTTTTTTCTTTGTGTTAGTTACGTTGAATACTTCAGCTAAAGCTTGGCTTAGGGAAAACACTTGGAAATACTCCATAACTTGCTACTAACCCAGAGTAGCCAAGAGGAGAAAGGTTGCCTTGGACAAAAATGGTGCAGCCTGTGTCCCTGGACTCGGAGACAGATGCACCTTCCCCAGCAAGCAGCAGAAGGTGTCCGAGCGGTGCCGGTGAGCTCGTGGCAGGGTGGTCTCTGCCATGGTCTCTCCCGTGCTCGCTGCTGCTGCAGCCCCTCTGTCCCCAGCAGCTGCCATGGCTCGGGGTAAGTCAGCACCCTGCCACCTTTCCTGTCCTGACGGAGGATTTATGCACAGCTTGAAATAATCCCCCCAATGGTCATTTATCGACCCTCCAGAGCTTGACGCCTTTCTGCCGTGGAGCAACCTTTGCTGTGTCGTCATGGTGGAGATGAGCTTTGTTTGCAGGCTTCGTTTTTCAAAGACTACTTTGGGGAAAAGAGTTTTTAAGGGGAGAGACTGAAATTCTCCACATTCCCTTGGCAGCTGAAGCGTTGGATGGAATAACTCCCTTCTGGGGGGGACCGATCAGAGCAAAGATCCCTCTCGTGCAATAGCTGTAAATGCCAGGGGAGAGACTTTCTGAGGATGGTAGAGTGGGCAAGAGGGGACATCTCTGTGTGCAAGGGGAGAGAAGGGCTGAGCAGGACTTGTCTGCTGCCTGCCTGTCCGTCTGTCCCCCCACACTCAGCCTGCCGCGAGAGGTTCTGCTGCTTGCTTCTTGCTGCCCCAGGAACGGCAGTAAAATGGAACTGATTCACATTTGTGTGATCATGTGTCTAAGGACCGTCTCCAATAGCTCAGTCCATTAACTTCCAAATTTGTCTTATTTGTTTGATGGAGAGGTGCCTCAGGGCCAGACTCTTCTGGAAATGAGGCTTGTAGGTCTGTAACAGCAGCGAGTTGTTCTCCTGAGTAAAACAAAGTGACCTTCGTGGAAGCCAAGAAGTTGATTTCACCGCTTGTTTCTGGGGGTTTCCCTCCTTGCACACCCTGTCTACGTGCTTATGGCCTGGCAGCTGGTCCTGTGAGCTGTCCCCTTTGGGAGCCAGCAGGTCTCTGTCCCAGAAGCCTTTTACCATCGTGTCACCTCTTTGATGCCGTCTCCCCCCAGCTGGATGGGGGGACCCCGTGCCCTGCACCATGGCAGCTGCCTGCTGGGAGAGAACTTGTGCTGAAGTAGCAAGAGCTCTTTCTTCACCTTCAGGTCTGCTGGGGCTGCCCCTCATCCTCCAGGTCTCTCCTGGAGCTGCTCCACAGCCTTTGCTGGGCTTGTAGGGAAGACTGCAGAAGGTTCAGTGCTGGCTGGGGAGATGACTTTGAAGCCGTGTGACTGGGAGCAGCGGGCAGAGGAGCTGGGTGTCCATCTGTTCTCCCTTGCCCTGGACACCACCGGTGGGAAGGACACGGCAGATGTGCAGCCGCAGCGGTGGTAAGGGCAGAGCTCCTGACCTGGAGTCTCCTAGGGCTTCGGAGGTGGAAAAAGTCTCACTTACTGGGTCATTTAGAGACTCTGAATCTGGAGTTTTGGCAGGAGGAAAGGCTTTAATTAGCTGCTGCTCAGTAGGGCTGCTATTAGATCTTCAGAGCAAGATGCTGCTGGACTGGAAAAAATGTAACAATAGCTCATTTGCTTAGGAAGCCATGATGGTGATTTGCATTTGGGTTGGGTACTAAACCCATGTGGAGAGATTTTCTAAAATAACTTCAAACTATGGCTCAGATTCTCCCTTCTCTGAAGCTGTATGAATATCTGTCTCGGTGCCAGGCGGTTTGAATTCCTTTGTTTGCTGCTCTTGCTGCGCTGGAAGGGAAGGGAAGCTTGTCTGGGTTGTGGACAAGTCCTGTCATCAAATGCTGCATGACAAATGGCTGGCTTCGCTCAACCCTGGAGCAGGATTAAGTTCTCCCTTATTAGATACCTAAAAGGATTTTTATTTTTTATTTTTTTTCCTCTTAACAGCAGTCCCTCTATTGACCTGAATACTCAGGAGACGTGTGCCAGGGTAGGAAGCTCTGCAGCATGTTTTCTGAATCTCAGCTCTGCTGCCAGTTGAAAATAAGACTCTTTGAAATACATTCTGGAAACTTTCTTGTTTCTTCCTGCCTTGTCAGCTTGCATAAGATGATGCTGAGCGTTGCCAGTGCAAAAAGAGAACAAACCTCCCCAAGCTGGCTGTTGCTCCAGCCCCCCTTGTGTCTGTTGCCCAACAGAGGAAGACAGGGGCTGACTGCTGCAGGTTGGGTGTTTGGGGGCAGTGGCTTTTGGGGGTTAGGGGACTGGCCCTGGGACCCCCTGCTTGGCTGGGCTGTGGAGAACCTGGGGCTGGTGCTCCTTGTGACCTCAGCTTGCTGGGCAGGCTTTCTGCACGGATCTTTCTGGGCTGCATCGCCAGGGGGTTGTTTCCCTTTGATCTAAGGCTGTGTGCAGGTCCTCGCTGTTCTCTTCCCAAATGCAAGTGGAGAATCTCTGGCTGGTTTGGCCTCAGGGTGCTAAATTTCACAAGACAAAAGTTCCTTCAGCCTTCATCTGGCTACGGTTTGGCCAAAGAAGTTGTTAGGCAAGAGGCTTACCTTGCAGGTTGGTTTCAGCCTTTTGCCCACCCTGGTATGAGAGCTGCTCGCTCTCGTGGGCAGGAAAACTGGGCTAAGAGCTCCGGTGTGATGTGCTGCCTGTACCTCCTGCCATGGAGTGGGGAGAGCTCTTCCAGGAGGTGGGATGGAGCAGGAACCCTCCCTGCCTCCTGGGGCACCTCTTGGATGAGGACAGAAGTCAAGGCATGGCATCTCTGGCTGGTGGCAAATCCCAGTGCCGATGGTCCCTCGCACGGTGGAGTTCCCTCCCAGGACTGTCTTCCCTGCTCTGTCTTTTATAAATTTGGAAGAAACTTAATTTCTCTGGTGTAACTGTTAACTGAGTCCGAGAAGATGAAAATAAGCGGTGGTTGGGAAGGGCAGACTGACTCACTTTCTCATTCCCCTGTAAATTTCCATTTAAGTTTCAGTTTAAGCTCAGGTTTGAGGGGAGTGAAAGCTAGTAATTTGTGACAAAATCTTCTATTTTAGATCACGCTAGAAGAACTCCCTTTCTAATTGCAGGAATTACAAGGCTGTAATTCTTGTAAAGGAACACCGACTCCAGCCGCTACCTGCGCGCTGCCTGCTGGGGGCTGCTCTCCAGAGCCACCAAAATGGACCTTGCACGGCTCAGCTGGTGCTCTGGTGGCTCGGTGCTGCTCCTGCTGTGCCTCGGCTGCTCGCCTGACCCTAGGGCTGCGGGGGGACCTGCACAAGCGTGATGCTCTCAGCTCTCCCGTGGCCTGAACAGCCACCTTCTGTTTGCTTTTGCCCTTGCGGTTGCTGGCTTCGTTGGACAGCCTCTAGCTCTGGACCTGGAAGAGGCACAGCAGCTGGTGCTGTGATGCCAGCTAGAATTTTGTTGGTTTTAGTGTCCTCCATCTGTCCCATCTCCAGGCTGTGCGGCTGCAGCCTGTTACAGTGTTCCACCGATGCAAACAGCTTCCCAATTTTGATCATTTTGCCCTTTTTTAGATA
Source organism: Chloroceryle amazona (assembly GCA_027560015.1). NCBI lineage: Eukaryota > Metazoa > Chordata > Aves > Coraciiformes > Cerylidae > Chloroceryle > Chloroceryle amazona. Next base: position 14,679 of record JANHFX010014029.1, on the reverse strand, counting down.
CTTTCCTGGTCTGTGGGGTTTTGAAGGCAGAGAGACTTTCCCGTTGTGGGTGGAGAGGCTGCCCAGTGTCCCTCCTGGCCCCGCACAGCCCAGGGCTGGGCTGTCTGGCAGCGGTGGGGGTCCCTGCCTGGCTGTGGGGCACAGTGACATCTCATTCCTGAACTGGTGCTTCAGACTCTGCAGCTCTGCTGCAAGTTCCTCCCTTATCTCTGCCTGCTTGGATGTAATTTTTCTTCCACTGTGTCAGAGTGAAACAGGAACACTTCTTTAAAAAGCGAGAGGAGATCATGTGAGCAGGCAGCGGGATGGCAGCGCTTAGGGAGGGTTCAGAGGGACGTGGCTGGTGTGGCCCCTTCCAAAGGGGGAAGCAAAGGGCTGCCAGGCTGTGCTGCTGTCCCTTGCCCCTGCCCTGGGACACTGGGGAAAGCACGGTGGGCACAGTTGACTGGTGGTGCTGGCTGGCAGTGCGGAGAGTTAGTTTCTTTTTGGGGAAGAAGTTTCTCCTTGTGTCCAACCCAAACCTCCCCTGGGGCAGCTGGAGGGTGGTTCCTCTTGTGCTGTCCCTTGTCCCCTGGGAGCAGAGCCCGACCCCCCTGGCTCCAGCCTCCTGTCAGGAGCTGTCAGAGCCAGAAGGGCTCCCCTGAGCCTCCTTCTCTCCAGGCTGAGCAATCCCAGGTCCCTCAGCTGCTCCTCACCCCCCTTGTGCTCCAGCTCCATTGCCCTTCTCTGGCCACGCTCCAGCATGTTGGTGCTTCTCCCTCTGCAGGTGCCTGACTGTGGAGGGGGGATGCTCCCACTGAACACCGAGTGCCTGTGCAGTGCCCTTTTTCTTGCCCTTCCTGCCTTTGGGACGGGTCGTGTGTGTGACTACGAACTGTTACGGGTAGGAGCAAAAGGAACCTTCTCCCTGTGATGAGCACTGTGGTCGTGTGCAGATGCTGAAGGCAGGGTCCCCAGCATGGTCCCCTCAGGTCTCCTCCTCCCCTCTCTAAAAGAAACTCATTCCCTGAATATGTTTTTGGGATGTTTGTTCCTGGACAGTGCTCTTTCTTTTCATCTTTTCTTTTTGCAGCCCCTGGCATTTAACAAATGGGGTGAGCAGGTTCTGGAGCTCTCACAGCACCAGCCTGGAGCTGACTGGGAAATGCTCTGTTGTTCAGCAGACTTGGGGGGGGTGTGTGTGTGCAGATACCACCTTCCACTCCAAGTCGGTCTGTGCCCTAAATTAGAGCTGCAGGATGCTGCAAAGGGTCCATATGGAGACTCCTAAAATAATAGCTGTGAGCTCACTGCTGACTTGCATAGGGTGCTAAATCTTTGGGCTTTAGGAATGACAGTTAACAACCAAAAATGCTGGAGGGCTCTGGCCAGACCTAGGGGTGTGTGTCCTGGCCCTGCAGGGTGCGTACTCTGAGGTGGTTGCTCTCAGGACCACGATCTCCTGCTGTTATCCCATGACTTTTGAGGAGCTGTTTTTACCTCTCCACTTACCGTGAGGCCAAAACTGAGCTTGGCAGAGGGCCTGGGTCAAACACCTTCTTTTAGCACTTTTAGTCATAAAATTTCTGGGGTAGCTACACGACCCTGGAACGTGGAAGCTCTCGGGAGCGTGCGGCCAGTTGCTGGAAAAGCTGGGACGGTTGCTGCGTAATTGCCTGGTATTTTAGCGACAGAGGTGTTGAGATGGATCCCTGCTGCTCCCGCTGAAATTCCCGTTTATTGGCAGTTGGTTTTGATGTGTTTTTTCCTCTAACGAGCGAGGGCTGATGGATGCTTAATGAAGAGCTCGTATCTCATCTCTCCACCTCTGCAGAGACCATTGGGCTCGTAATTGCTCTGCAGTGGCCTTGTGGAGGTGGCTGCCCGTCAGGACAGCTGTTCCCTTTGATGGCCTTATTGCACATTCCGGTCTTGTCCCGCTCAGGTTTTATTTGCCGGCCAGGCCCTGCTGTCTGGGAGCTGCCAAGTCATTACACAAAAACGAGCCGCTTAATTGCGAAGGTTTGTGGCTCGGCATCGCTGATGGGGCCGGGGGGAGCGGGAGCCGCGCGGCTGGAGCCCGGGCACTGCCGCCTGTGCCGCTGCTGAGACGGGGAGCGGGGCTGTGACAAAGCCCTGCTGGAGTAGCTGAGCAAAGTCACAGTTGTCCTGGGGCTGGGCGGGGGGAATAAGAATTTTTCCTTTGTTATTGAAGCTGCTAATGTTTGTTTGGGATGTGGAGGGAGGTTCTCCTTCCCCTCTGGCCTAGGGAGGCCACATCTGGAGTGTTGGGTCCAGTTCTGGGCTGCTCAGTTCAAGAGAGACCAGGAGCTACTGGAGAGAGTCCAGCAGAGGCTGGGAAGATGCTGAGGGGCTGGAGCATCTCT